>JAUZND010002715.1:0-12692 GCA_034780555.1 Coelogynopora nodosa
TTTTTTGTGCATTTGTACGAAAAAGAAGGCTAACATTACCAATTTTTCGAAGGTTGGCACAAAACACATCTGTCCAACAGTTTCAAATGGAAGAGATATGAGATAAAAATTGAAAAATTAATAAAATGACGATTGTTTATAAAACAACGTTTCGAAATAAAAGTGCCTTTGTTTAGTCATAGTAAATAGATTATCTAATTGAACTGTAATTGGAAAATTTATATAATTGTTACACTAAATGTATTATATTCTTTTCCTTTAATATACTTTATATTAAATACTTACTGGCATTAACTAATATTTTTATAATAATCTATGATAACTAATTTGATTTTAATGGTAAATAAATTTTGTTGTTATTATGACATTTCTATTTTTGCATATTATTCGAATAAAACCTAACAAAATTGTTTCAGGGGAAGGGAGAAGGGGGGAGAGGGAAGATGGAAACAGGAAAAAATTATACGTTCACGCAACGTTGCAAACTTAGTAAATGTTAAGTTATTTTTAGAAAGTTGATGGAACGTTCCACAAGGTTGCATTTATAACGTTCAGAAATGTTAATTCATGCTACATTCGTATTTTCTTAACACTTGATTGTTAAGCTGTCCAGTTGGAAGTTGGGTTGGACCTTATTCGTTCCCTTGGACAGTTTGACTTCACCGATTTATACGAATGGATTGGCTGAGAGTTGTGCGTGACGCGGTGGTTGTGCTGCGGTAGATACGAGTGGGTAACATTAAAATCTGACCATTGTGACAACGCAGTGGTTGAGGGGTGCGGAGTTCACTTCGTCCTTTGATACGGAGGTGGGCGCCTTGGGATTGGCATTGAGATGGCTTGGGACTGAAGTTCGGGGCGTTCGGTATTTGATCGGCTACAATGGTAAGTTCGCCTTGAATGCTTTGAGCAGCGGCACGTATTGCTGTAACTCAGATATGGGTTCAGAGAAATATTTTTTGATGCGGATAAGTTGCGCGATGGTCTCCAAGTAGATCCTTAGTCACTGGCGGAATTAATGGAAATAAAACAGCGGAAACGGATGCTATTGAACTTGCAATCGGCCCGCGGAATGATGACAATCCGCTTTTAAAGCGGTCAGGTTCCTTATTAGAAGTGTAGTCGTTTACCCCAGATCATCCCATTAGCACAATAGCCTCGTGTTCACCGTCACGCCAATATAGGCGGGCTAACTCAAGCGCACTGTGACGATGACGGCGTAGCTCCGAAATGGACTTTGCTATGTGTTGGTGGCGTACCGAGCAGCATGACGCGTGGTAAAAATATCCAAACATTTTTTTACACTTCAAAACCATGTTTATTAAATAAATAGATTATACCCATATTTATATCTGTTGTAATTGAAACGTTGGCTCTAAACATTATCAATTCTGAGAATTAATGATCAATTCTGATTGGCTGTTTAAAAAAATCAATATATTTTTTTACCAAGAAGCTACGAATTATTTTTAGTGAGCATTTACAGATGAATAGGGTGAGGTTTAAGGAGTCAGAAAATGTATAGCATTAGGGGGTCGGATTTTTAGTATATTAAAGGCCCTTCCCGTTGAGTGTGGTGGGTGCCACCTGCATATTCTCATTGCGCAGAGGAGGAGGAGACTCTATTGCATTGGTCTCAAGAGTATCCGGAGCAATTTGGACTGCGGCTGCAATTGTTCTGGATGGGGAGGCCTCCCTTAGCCGTATTAGCGGAGGACCCCGTGGCGGTGGCCTCGTATCTGCGGGTGCTGCGGCTCTACTGACGGGTATCCCGCCTGACACAACTCCACCCAAAGCAGCAGTTGGCAGAATCGTAGCGACAGGTCCAGGAGCACTAGTTAATAAGATTGTGGGTCAATAAAAATGGACTAGAACTGAAGTATACATGTAATAAAATAAATGAACCTACCAGTTTATCAAAAACCACAAATATACGCAAAAAATGTATTGGAAGAACGCAAAATGGCCAGATCAGCCGAGCAGATGTCTGAAGCAGATGCTCAACCCAGAAAATATCCCCCATCTAGCTGTTTCATAACGAAATTGATTGAAAAGCTTACCAAACAACGTAGACGACGAGCGTTGGATGTTTTTAACAAACTTCAATATAATTATCTATTCGAATGGGATGATAGTTGAGCAGTGATCACAATTGATAAAAATCCTATACCAGGAAGTCATATTTTAGATCTAATACAATATAATATGCAACGCATGCATCGAGACAGGCTCATCGAGATATTGCACCAATAGAATGGTGATTATTTCACACAGTTTTACCCATTATTGATACACTACAAAAGTTAAAGTGTCAGCAGCAATGTATTTATATTTATATTTATATCTTTATCATTAATGACTCAATGAACCTCGGATCACTTCTAATCTGTTGCTACTGTCTCAAATAATAATCATCTGATGCTAGTAATAATCTCAGTATTAAAATAGAGTGTAACGATGTGTGCTGCGCTCAACGACCACAACCTTCCAGGTGGCCTTTACTACCATGCATCACTTCTCGGCTCATACCCAGGAATCAAGGGATTGATGAATGCCAGCGAACACTATTTCGGAGGATGACCAATAGATGTGTACCGTGACGAATCTAAACAGACCAAGGTCTTGAGTTTGAAAATAGACTTGTGCGCAAAAAAAAGATTTTAACTGAAAAGCTTTGTGTCAAGGCGGAGTATAAAGCTACAATAGTGGAACGATTCAACAGAACATTGAAATCATGCATGTGGAGGCTTTCACAAAACAGGGGAATCATAAGTGGCTCACACTCCTACCAAATATACTCGACTCCTACAATAATAGTGTACATAGAACAAGTAATAAAGCTCCAGCAGATGTCACTCCTGAAAATGAGATAGATGTTTGGCTAAATGTGCATGGTGGTGGTGATGGGATCCTTGAGTTCAACAATAAGAAAAAGTAAACTAAATTGGCCCTGGAGTAGCACGTGTGAATTTCTAGACAAAACGCAACTTTTGAAAAATCTATGAACCCAACTGGTGAAAGGAGGAATATATTATAAATAGTGTTAATACAAAGTTTAGTCCAGTCTCCTATCAAATACGTACAATACACTGGATAATAGTGACATAATTGAGGGTTCCTTCTACAATCCGGAATTGCAGACTGTAAGTGATCGCGAAGGTTACACCAGCATTGATCAGATATTGCGTACATTAAGGAGGTGGTTTAAGTCACAACATAATAGTCACAACACTGGTTTCCACGTGATAATCCCTAGTAATGTTGATGAAAACAATGTAGAGAAAAAAATACAACGGGTGAATATCTCACTCAACTCAACTATTTTATCAACTTACGGAAGACTGCAAACGAGTGGGAAATGGGTCTTGTGGAATTGTCCTTAGTCAATACTCTCAAAATCGTAGTGATAATAAGACTGTCACAGTAACGACTCGCAAGATGAATTTTGGCTATATTTATTCAAATAATTATTCAAATAATATATATTCAGATAATTATTCATAGATTACCCGATAGTTATATATACCAATACCGGCCGGAAAATATTAAGGGTTTCACTATGCGTGTTATGGATATACATTGTACCTAAGACGATTGCTGGCAGTGGATGGACGTTAGGCTATGATAAAGCAAATAATCGTTTCAGTCTTAACACAACTGCAAGTAATATTGAAAAAGTTAGACTCCATTGTCGAATTACTGCTATATTGACTTTTCATTCACCAGTTGCAGAATTGGCACCTGTACAGATTGTTCACAAATTGCATCAGATCCTATATCAGTCCGGTGGTAATATTTACTCCAGTAAATATTAAATGGAAAAATAGATTGCACCCCATGCACCAGCAGTTATACACCAAGAAGAAAAGTCAGTGTTGATACTTAGACCTGGAAGTCGTGAAAAATCTACAATGATTTTGATTATACAGATGACAGATGAGACACATTAAACATCACTCGAGATAAACCGATATGGGTTGTTTCAAAAAAATAATTTCTTCTTCAATCGGGTCAACATACAAATGCTGATGCTATCGCCGATGCAAGCAATATTAGAACACGTAAACATTTTTAACTAATGAAGCACTTACTCTGGATGGACTTGGTGTAACACTATTATATAATGCGCCTTCAATCATAGATTTACATTTAAAATTTTATTAAAAACATCCAACAAATTAACTACACTACAAGTAATACCAGAATTAAATTATATTCTTGGATTTGAACAAAACTACTTTCATTCTACAGACTAGGCAAAATATTCACCAGATTTATATGGAGGTATTAACAGCAACTATATACCGTGATGTGTTTGCAGAAATGTATGTTGGTAATTCACTTGTACCACTTTTGAGAACTGTAAGCTTCCCAAATAACAAATTTGGTGAAAAAATAAGCCCCATCTACAACAATCATCTGTGTCTGCTGCATGAAGGGATCTTTCGATGCAATTAGGATACAAATATGTGATGATGCCGGTCAAGTCATCCCCTTTATTGAGGGCAAAACTGTAATTGTTCTCCACTTTCGAAAACTTCCATAAGCAATAGATGGAATCAATTTGGATGTGTTATCATTAACCATGGTACAAATGACGGGTGGGTATCTCACATCCATACCTGTATATTGTATATGCCGTTAGTCGTCGACAAGTTGGTGCCGATTTATTTAGCTCCATTAAAAGATTAGCCACTCCTATTCTAAGAAAATTGATGCTTCACTTGGTAAAGGCGCGCGGGTCAGCGTGTTGAAAAATCAACCGTAAAAGTTGGTATCAATAATTATCACCGGGTTCGACTTGTCGCTCACATTCCAATCAAGCAAGTTGATGTATATGCCGGGGTTATGTCTCTCAAACTTGAGAATATATTGGGCAGTTATGGGGAACGAGAGATTGCCGAAGCTCAACTCTCCAAGCTAGTTCGAGTATTTACATGTGCGTTCTGTATATCTTTATAATGTATAACTGAGAGGATAGCGTACACGAAGCAGTTATTGTCATCCACATCCGATAAGGGCCTTTTTTGACTTGAGATGAGATGGAAACTCAAAAAAGGCGTGCCCTCGTTTGGATGGACATATGTGGCAGCGAGTGACGCACGCGGAGGTAAAAGAACTCCACTGTTTCAATGACCTAGTTACTGCTCTTTTGGAGAAACTCAACGTATGTGATTTATTGATATATCCAGAAACTCGGGGTTGTTTATGACATCTGCATGGCACGATATACTACATTATATATAATATTCGTTCACCGGTGAGGATATTACCCCTTCATGTAGATGTCTAGGTATTCTATACTCATCTAGGTTTTGAGTGTGTCCTCAACTACACTGTGAATACCTGATAGTAAATCGATAGGCTGGATAGGGGAATTAGTTGGTTCAAACCAAATGTACTTCGCCGTATCCCCAAACAAATCGGCGGCCTGATAGCGGTGTAGAATGTCATCACTATACTCCGCTATAACAGGGATTGAACGGGGATATCAGGCACATCTATGTGACCTAAATATATCAAACAAGCAAATTGATCTGAACATTGACCACAGCTTTATATGGTAGCTTGTTTATAGGGTTCCGCTCCCTGGATGTCAACTTAATTGAGCATATGAGGTAGACGGCTGGACACTAGTTCTGAATTCTGAGTGAGCAGATCTCGATTGGTTGGCACCCGCGAGTCCATGAGGTCACGTGAAGGTGTATGGCTAATTGATGGGATGCAATGAAGTTATTGTTGCTGTGTGGTTGGCGCCTGGGAGTCTAAAAGGATATTTGAAGTTGGATGTGCAGCCATAGATGAGCGGGAAACGGGGGGGACAACATATTTTGCTTTTTGGGGTAGTGGCAACTGCACACTGGTCTCCACCCGTCCTACAAAACCATGCTGACTGGCTTCAATATATCTCTGCTGCAATGGTTGCTGTACAAATATGCTCTGTTATGTTGTATGGCGAATCGACGGAAATATAATAGTTGAGTGGCTCGGCTGCTCATACTTGTACGTAGTAGTGAGGGCTGACTGCAGATGGGCATTACAATGCATCTCCCCCATTTGCTTCTGTGCACACTGCTCTCCACCCACACCGCCCCCCAACCCCCTACCCACCTACCCAACCCCCACCCTTCCAAGATTGTTTGAACTTCGAGCCAACAGTTTTGAATTTCGCGCATTTTTAAAAATAATTTTCGCGCATTGTGTTTTTTGAATTTTATCATGGTCCTATTGGCTGATTGAAGCAACGTCAAACGCTGGAAAGCTTTGATGAGATGCGTTCTACTTTCGAACAGCGCGGCTTGCAAGTACCGCCATCTCTATATTATAACGATAATGTGCCACAGCCTTCCTATCAACAGCCACCTCCATCTACCGATAAACAGTAGTCGCCTTCATCTAACGATCGACAGCAACCACTTCTTGTGAAACAAATTATTGTGACTCGAACCTATTCTTTGCACCAGCCCAACACATTGGATCAGCTATGTTTAATTAGTTATACTTTCGAAATATAGTAATTAACATTATTTTCAAGTTAGCATTGCATCTAATTAAATAGACGTAATGCATGACTCGATTAATATATTTAGTATATCGCAGTTGTATCCGCATAATATTTCTATATCCAATGATCCAATAATGTTCCATGTTAATAACCTTATTTGATAATATAAAATACACTAGTTTTTGTAGATTTGTGAACAACATTGCAAGCTCACAAATATTGCATTATCAATACTTATTAATTGAATGATTTAATTTATTTCTACATTACAATTTGCTATAGGTGTCAATATAATAGTTTAGAGTGTCCTTTTCTTCTTTTTATACATGGTATTTTTTGCCAATTTTAGTACGTTTTTACAAAATGGCGTCTTCGTTCAATTTAATATGGAGTCCACATAAATGTAAATGTTTAAGTTTTAATAGAAACAAGTCATTAAGAATAGTAATTAGTATTAACAATATTCTGTTTGGATTGTTGTATAAAAGTATATGTGGTCAAAAGAGTATTTTTTAAAGAGAGTTTAAAAGAGACGGTTGCTTTTTGTATTGCTATTATTGACTCTAATATATTTTGCTTCTTATTTTGCTAGATATTGTTATTATATTGGTATTTATTCTGTATTTTGCTAATTTTGAAAAACGGTTGTGTTGGCTTAAGATTGGTTTTTACAGTAATTTTTTTTGTCATTTAAAAATATATTTGGGTGTTTTACATGATATCTTATGCAACAAAGTAATCACTCTAAGCGCACCCCTGCTGTAGTTTTCTGGATAAAAGTGATCATTTGTATTTTTGAGTGAAAGGTTGCAAGAGTGATATTCGGTCGCAGTACTATAGAAGTTAATAAAAAGTTTTTACCAGTGGTGCAGGGCTTTAATAGGCTACTTTCGTTCTGTCAAACTAAAATATAGAGTATTTTTGTTTTATATTCATAATATATAAAAGTTTAGTAAACTAATTTATAATGTACAACTATTCTCTTTGATATGTTGGGGAGTGCTGATTTCAAGTGTCAACATCTCTATTCTACAACAAGGATGTACCTAAAACTTTATCAGAAATCGTAGCCATCCCTATTTCTACCATTTTCGCGATTTTCCATTTTGCCAAGAAGTATTGTGTGATCGATTCTATTGAACGCCTTTGAAAAGTTGTTGACAAAAATTGAAAAAAAACTACTAAACGGTTTCCACACGACCCTATTGCTAAGTTATTCGTTTCTGAATAATTACTTAGAGATTTTTTGAGAAATATCCAACATTAAATATTTTTAATGTATTTTTAAATAAATATTTTATTACAATGATCCCGGTAATAGTTCATAAAAATTAAGTTAGTTAATTTAAGTTAAGTTATGATATTAGTTATTTATTGTCCAAATGTTTTAACTATATATTACTAACTGTTTGGCTTATTTTAATTGATATATTTCAATGTTCGTTTATTTAAAATATCGGCTCATTATAATAATTACCTTATGTTATAATCGCTTCATTATTCTTGGAGATAGGAGTGTGTAAACATGCATTTTTAATACGTATCATCACCGTTAATTGGCTGATAACTGTACTTATTTCTGATGTATATTAAATATAGCATTTTTAAGTCAGAATTGGAATCCATTTATTAATTAAATCCAACGAAGTTTCTTTATCTCCGCCCTAGTTGGATGTTCTATCTTTGCTCCTCGTATCATGGAATGGAAGATAATAAAAAATATATTAAATATTAAATCATTACATTAATCATTTCATTTTAAAAATAAACATATTTTAGTCAAATTTTTTTCTGATAATTGCTATCTGAAATGTGTACAATTAATGGATCAATATAAGGTTTCAAGTTAAAAAACCGAGTTTTCTGAAATAAATTCATCATGTAATAATGTAAGTTAACAGCCTAGGAATGATTACTTCTTGTGTAAAACTTGTTCCGAAATCACCAACTGCACCTCACACTCCTTTCCTCTCTCATAAACACAATGCCCACACTGTACACTGTATCTACAAATGAGTTTATATATTGAAAGTTATGTCTCCATTAATGAACAGTTTATGTATGTATTTTTATCAGTGAGATTCTATTTAAAGTTGGTTGGTTATAGGTACCAATAAACAAATTATGTATTATGCAAAATATACATTTACTATATATAGCAGCTTTCATGATATGTTGCATGATTTCCATAATTTATTTTGTTGTAAATTGGTAGAATTCCACATGAGAAACCATTTTTTTCAACGCCATTTATAGTATCGATAAAATGATAAATAAACTTATTCGAATGTTATACTATAAATGGAGCTAATTGAAAACACTAACATTCCGACTAATTCCAGGTTGTTCACTTATACTGTATTATTATATAGCCAATTCGCTTTAAGAGTAAAATTATGTGAAAAATACATGTTTTTGACTTTTAAAACATTTTACTTCCAAAAGATGCAGCAATGTTACATCACCTTGTGACAAACGTTTAGAGAACTCTCAAATTTTTCCGAAATACGTTATTATAATAATCAATGAATTATCAATCATAAAATGTAATCAATAAACAGTTAAACCATCAACTGATAAATTAAAACACCTTCAAATTATGCAAACATATACAGTTACAAAGGAGAGAATTGGAGATGGACGTTTGGAAACTTGGATGTACTCAAGCCCCTTATCTTTATGGATACACAGCTAACGAATCCTCCTTTGCCATCAAGTGTGAAGGGACCCTCAACAACTCGGTTGTTCACATCAAGTCTCACAAACCCCTTTATAGGAAATACCACATCTGCATTGTATTCTGCTGAAGACACTTCCATCAACATCACCATCTGTCCTGGGTCTTCACCAGCCAGATAAACCAGCACCAACGTGCCTCCCAAAAATGCAGGAAGCAGAAGAGGGGAACTGATTATAGAGTCAGTTCCACTTTTCACCATCGTCTTCCATTCCACTAGATGATCCTCCTCTGACCAATAGGGGGATGGATGAAAGACCCAACTACCGCTGGATTCACACATCTGAGTTGGATCATATCGAGAAAAAGGAAGTGGTCGTCCTTTCATCTGGAGCATTTCTGCAAATAGAAGTGAACATCAAAACTATGTTTATAAAACACCATCAATAACAAAAAAGATTTTAGCTGTAATGAAATAATATTTATCGTTTTATCATTTTATATCAATTTAATCGTTTAAAAATTGCAGGTTAGATATTGTTAATTTAAATACATATCAAAGAGTAACAATTGAATAAAAGATTAACAAATTTAAAACTGCAGAACAAAGGGATAGTCAACAGTTTTCTACAAATTAATATATGTTTAACTAAAATTGAACTATTATGCAGACATGCAATAATATCTTCTAATAAATGTTTAATGCTAGATAATACACATTAACAAAATAAGTTCAATTATTATTGGACAATATTAAAATAATTTATGGCTCGAAAAATAATTAATAGCATAATACATTTTCCATGAAATAATCATATTGAATCATAATAATAAAACGCTAAAGTTGGAGCAACATCTTATACATGAAAACTTTGATTGTAGACATGGATTCGGGGTCTACTTCGATATGGAATTAATGATATACCTATGGCCACCAAACAACTTACTTTGTGTAGGAGGTGGGAATTTCACATTGTCCAGTTTAGACGACGAAGTGGGACTGGGAACTCGAGATGACATATTTTGTAGCAGACCATCAACTGTAAAGATAACAAGAAATCAGATATGCATAATATTAAAAATTATAAAAAACGTATTAATGTATATTTGCTTTTTATTAAATGCGATAATGATATATTTTCAATATGTATTAATAAATACGTCACTTTTTCGTATATTGTAGTTTTACCATATTATAAATTATATATTGACATTTATTTAAAACAAATTCAAACATATTTACCCTGAGTGTTTTCATTTGTTATTCGTTAATATCATCAAAATATAATTGATCAAGGAGTTTAAATGTATATAATTTTAGTTCATTTTATTCTACTGTATTGTATGTCTTTGAGCAACATATTTTGCATTACAATAAAAATGTAAAACATATTTTTGAAGTATTAAATTAAATTCTTATTAGCTTTATCTCTTTTTATTAATATAACATTTATTTATTTGTACATATGTTGCATACAATCCTCTTTTAGATTTAAAAATATTGATTTCATTAATTTTTTTCACCTTTGATCTTGAGTTGCTGAATTTGAGAATTTTGTTTCTGGAAGTTGGACTTGAAGTTATTAATTTGATCCTCTATCACTTTCATAGTATTTTCAATTGCTTGTACTGAAGACAAAACCAATGAACATATTTGGTCATAATCATCATCATAATAAAAATACTTATGTTTTGAATAATAGAAATTAAAAGAGGCTATAAAGTTACAAATAGAAAAAGAGAGAGCGATACGGCATGTGAAGTCATATGTTGAAAAATTAAACTAATTCTTAACGTTTGAAGTTGTAATATTCCTCGCAGCTGAGTGGCAAAAGGAAGATTATGGGGAGAAAAGAGTCCCATCACCTAGCAAGCAACGTGATTGCACCATCCAATACCTTGCTCATAAATTCGTCATTTCTAATCATCTCGGGATATTGAACTCCAAGTGATTTAACCGTAGTATGAATCGAATCTTTCAAAGTATTGTGAAGCCATTGACTGCCCTGAGCGCATAATATCATCAAATGTAAATGTTGTGTCAGGGCCGGGGGTTCTGAATACCTGTGTGCAGAAACTCTGAATTGTGACCACTGATCTTTTGGTCAACCATTTTTTTACTTTTTATTTATTTTGCATAATAGAGTCTACTATAAGGACGTTCAGTACAGAGATTACAACTAAATTGCATAAAGGAGCGATATTCTCCTTTACCGGAATGTGTAATCATTCAACTTGGAGTATTTAAGAACGGTATCTAAGAGTACTACTATGTGGAAAGAGGCATGGGCATCTCCTTTAGAGAACATCTTCTGTTGTAGTATATTCCTGTCCTATCTATAGGAATGCTGTTGTGTTGTAGAGGTCCATTATAGCTCTGATGAGTATATTCGGTGAACCATTATACATTTAAGGCAATGGGGAATCACAGATTTTGAAACTGAGTCAAACTCTTTTCTGAAATCAGAAAAACAATGAACAAACTACGAGAGGGCTTATGGCAGTAATCAAAGACAATTCATAGAGCTAGTTGCTGTAAATAGTTGAGATGAGCGGTTGTTGGCCTAATGGCCTGTTCAATGGATGTACCGCTATATATTTAGTTATGCAATTAATACATTTTGATTGACAATAAAACTAAAACAATGTTTTGTATATCCGAGTGTGTATCCATCTGTTAACAAATTAATTTTACTTGAACAGCCATAATAAACTATCAGTGCTACCAATTTATAATTTAATTATACAGTTTGAAATGTTGAAATAATATACATCACCATGCTTAAAATAAAATGTATAAAATATAGATGAACTAAATTTTGATAAACAAAACAATCCATCTGAAGACCAGTTTCGGGGTTAGCCCTTCATCAGTGGAGTAAGAATCAAACACTTGATGAGCTAAACTAACGACCACTAGGTCGCTCTTCGCCTGCTAATCACTGCCTCTAACTTATTATTTGAAATATACATACACACATATACATTTAAACTTTATAACTAAAGTAGCAACTAGATAGGCAATAACTCAAAAATAGCGTACCCAATTTATTTTACCATACGTGGATTTTTTTTACCTTAAGTATATGTGTGGGTTTTTACAAAACAATTGTAAATAAAGCGTAACATATTGAATTTGAAAAATAAAAATAAATTTTGTTTAATTTTTTATAGATAATGTCTTATTTCAAATGTAAGTGGTTCTTTTATGTAGTATAAGTACCTATACTTATATTAGATTTATACGTTAACATAGGCAATTATTTTATTACATTATAAAACATATATGACTTTACAAATTATAATATAATAAAAACAAAGATTCACTACTTAATTAACCCTGATTAACCCATGTTGCTGATCCGTCATTCAGACAGCCCAGGTCGTTTACCCTCAGCCACTCTTCGATCTCCTATCTAAGCAAATCAGACGACTGGATTGGATCCCAGAGAGCCGAGTGCCCATTGAGATCACCTCCAATAAAGTGATTCCGAGAAACCACTAAACTAG
>JAUZND010002716.1:0-12691 GCA_034780555.1 Coelogynopora nodosa
CAAATTGTTATTTGAGTCAGAGGTAGTCACTTTATTTTGGTTTCGTTGGATTCCTTTCCCCTAAAAATGTAGATTTAGGTGTTGAGTTCAAAGCTCTATCTTATTTTGAAGCTGAGATATGGACAAATATGCATTTTCTGGCAGCCATTTTGAAAAATCCAAGATGGCCGCCATGTGGATACCTGTGCAAATGGAAACATTGATTTCTGATTGCTTATACCATCTAGTTTTCAAAAATGTATAGTTTTCCTAATCCCCAAGAAAATCCCACGAAAATACACAACAGAACTGACTATAATTGTAATTTCCAGTTTTTGAGATTACTAAGTTAGTCATTACATCTAATTGTAGATAATAATATATAGAAGTAGGCTATATATTATATTAAAACTCCAGAATGGTCAAAAGGAATGAGTTATCATCAAACCACAAATATTACTTATACAAAAATGTACAATCCAAAAAGAGCGTGTACTCTATGTAAAACAGGTCCGGAGTAATTAGATGGCAAGTCAAACGTGTGGATTTAAAAGACAATTCAAAACCAAAAAAGGCAGATGAATAAATGAGGACAGGCCGAATCATATAGAAAACACGTGTAACAACTTATATTTATAATAAAAAAGGGAAGAAAAGATGAGTAACAACATGGTGTGGGACTTTTGACCCTCAGCGGGAGTTTACCGTTTACGCGCGCACAACCATCACTATTCCAATAGTTTAGCACTTAACAAATTAAGTTATAAAAAAACATATAAGCTGTAGTGGAATTGAAAAAGTTTGAATTGGATTTATATTTGGAAATAATATTATCATCACATTTGAACCATGTATTACCATATTTTACATATACAATGTAATGGCCATTATTGGTAGGTGTCCCTACATGACAAATAATAGCAAAAATATAATAATTACAATTGAATTGGTAGCACATCTCGACTATTAGAGTGAAGAGTTCTCTGCCCAGGAGGTATTTTGGTGTAATAATCAAGTTACCAAAGAAGTTGAGGTGAAACAATTAACAAGTCATAAATTTGCAACATCCACTAATAGAAAGCCTGACGAAGTACGACTTTTGGAACACAATTGGCACCTTCAAGTTCAATCGCGGATATAGTGAGCATTTCAGCAACCCTTACATGTATTTGCTTTCTTGTATGTAAATGTATATGTTTTTATGCAGTTTGATTACATCACCCGTGTGGTGCCATACATTTGTTTTTCTTATAAATTTACCGGGGTGAAAAACTAACCCATACTCGAAAATTCCTATATTAAACTCGGGATATCATATGAAGTCAATAATACACAAATAAGTTTTATTTCAAACTAAGAAATATCATGAAATGTCATTGACATAGACTTAGTTTTCAAAGTTAGGAATTTATAAGCTTAAGAAATCAATATTGTGTAGAAAAATACCCCTGAGTATCGACGAACCACTAATTTATATAAATAGTAATTTTTTTTTATCAAATTTCGATTTTATTTACTATTATATTGTTTCGTAAAATTCATTATTAATCTAAGTATAGATTAACATTTAAAAAGTAACCAAATTAGTTTACCGCACTTGTAGTAATGTTATACAAGTTACATGAATAGGCAGGTAGGTGACAGATTTGAAACATATGATTATGAATAAATTAGCAGCGAACGCTATTTTTATATATATATATTGCAATCAGATTTTTTTAAATTGATTAAGAATATCAAATCATCAGGTAAATACAACGTATAACAAGATAATATATACAACATATGGTCACTTACTACGGAGCCCAGATAAATTAGATCATATTTTTGGGTAACCTGCATGCTACACCAGTCTGTAAATAAAAATAATAAAGAAAATTAATAAAAACACATTAAAATACTATGTAAAAATAAAATATGGAAACCTAATTTAGAAAAAAAAATTGTTTTGATATTATAATTACAATAAAAATTTTTTTTTAAGTTTTCACGTAGTTTTTATCATTTATTTCACAGATTAGGTTAGTGTTTCTTCAAAGAAACGATATTAGTTTCAAAATATGTTGATATTTAACTAGGGAAAAAACCCAAAAAAGACGACTAACATGCCAGCCTAGTAAAAAATTTTTTTTAGCATATACAGTAAGGTCAAGCTAAAATAAAACCAAAACTTATAACATAACTTT
This sequence comes from Coelogynopora nodosa, assembly GCA_034780555.1. Taxonomy (NCBI): domain Eukaryota; kingdom Metazoa; phylum Platyhelminthes; order Proseriata; family Coelogynoporidae; genus Coelogynopora; species Coelogynopora nodosa. Next base: position 2,166 of record JAUZND010002716.1, read on the forward strand.
CGTTTGAGATAGAACAAAAAGGAGAAGATACAATTATTTATAACTTAATAGAATATGTTACATTGAAAATTATTAACAATCGGTTTTGCTTTAATAATTTAAACAATTTATTTTACTAAAATAAATACTAATGAATTTATGCTTTTGTTTTAAAACAACGAAAAAAAGTTCTTTTTGGCTCCTGGTGTATTTATTTATAAATAAAGTTAAATCAGATTTAGTAACATGACCAGTAATATATTAGTTAGATTAAAATAAGTATTATATCCAGCATTAAAATTCCACAGACAGGTGAGTGAATTTATTATTCATATTCAATGCTTACCAATAAAGGGTTCCAGAACAAAAGTAGGATCTTTAACGGGACGCAAGCGACCAACCACAAGGAAAAAGTTAGACTTTTTTAATTCATGATAATTTTGCACGATGCGTGATTGATTATCGTCTGGTTTTGATAGAAATACACCTAAATATGTAGATGATTATATGTTAACACATGTACTTATAATTGTTTTATATAATATAATAATTTATGAAATTATTAATAATAAATCAAAAATATGAACTAAGTTATCAAGTTTATAAATCATATGCCCATTTCAAACACATTTTTCGCTTATGATAAGTTCGTTAACCCTAGTTCTACCGAGGCTAGTTAAAATCGCTACCCTTGTCGAAAAAATGCATTTGCTCTTTAAATACATAAAGTACATCAATGCCGCTTAGAAATAACCTAATTGAATATGAAAGAACATAGATTTTAGTTATAATAATATTTATATATTTAATATAGCACCATAGATTGAAACAATATCAGAAGCGCTTTACAGAAATTAAAATGTTGATCCAAAATATATAGCAGTCATTTAAGTACATGTTAGGGTGGCTTTAAGTTGCTATTTCTGATGTCACAGGACGGTGCGGAATCTGCAAAAGCGAGGGCAAACCTGCTAGAATCGCGAATAAGGCAACGAACATTTTTTACCAATGCCTCAGTGGAATGTGTTCCAGTCATACATCTCAACATGGCATGTGCTCTAGGTGTTTCCACTGATTTCATCCATTTTTAGATATTTTGAAGGCCTAAGGTATGTTAATATGTTTACTTTGATAATATTTCATAACTATTACTATGTAATGACTATAACTATGTAATAACTATAGCGATGTAAATAAAGTTACAAATAACTCAGTTGTCTTCTACATTTATATAAATAGCCCAAAAATTACTTATTTACAGTGATATGCATTTGTTGTATGGGTGGTTAAAATCGCCACCATCAGAATAGAACTAAGTATAAAAAAACTCAGTAGAACTAGGGTTAATATTATGTGACATAATAATATGTGAATATTTGTTAAACCTAAGAAATTGGACTCTATATGTTACAAAAATCACAGCACATAAATGAGTATACAATAAATAGTTAAAAAGGAGCAATAATAAAAAAATATCTTAATTATTAGAAAATACTTCAATTGATTAATTTATACATGTATTAAATTTATGACATTAATGTAATTTCAAATATTTATTATTAGTAACCACAAGTATAATTCAAGGATTATATCTACATTTTCTCAGAAATTACAGACAGAGAATCAATCAAATATATTTCCACTTATAAATCTAATTTAAGTTTTCACAAATTCGAAAATCATATGCAAATCACAGTAAATATATCCTTACTTACACATACGATTGATTAGAGATAGTTGTGTAAATACAACATAATAGATCAAATATATAAGACTATGCTAGTCAGGTCTAACGTAATAGTTTTACAATAATTAAACTAAAATATTTCTAAATATATACGTGAAGACATTCCTTAACAATTACAACATTTTCTGATTGTGTAATATGCTTCAACGAATTTTAAATTGAATAACTCCAAATTAATGTATTTTACGAAAAAATAATGGAAGCATAATCAATTTTGATCTCCTACAATAAAAGCAAAATGATATATATACACATTTATACAATGCACTGTATGACACTTAGTAAAATTTAAAAAGTAGGAATTGGCTTTTTTGATATATATTTTATAAAACAAGATATAATAATATCAATAATTTATTTTATTACAAATAATGTTAAATAAGAAAAAAGCGACTTTTACACATTTCGATTAGCAGATTAGACATCGTTATCTGATGAAAGCATATATTAAATTATATATATAAATCATATATAAATTAAAAGCATATATTAAAAAAAGCGTAAGTAAATCTTATTTTAAATGTTGTATTTTATAGTATTTATTTTTTTCTAATCAAAAGTAAATTTTACTTAAATTTCAAAAACATAATACTAGTGTTTAAAATATGAAAAGGGGAATGAAAAGGGATAAGAAAGGAGATAAGGATCTAAATATCTAAAAACAAATGGTACAAGTATATACATAAATACAGAAAACCTTATTGAAAAAATAGTTAAGCTTAACAACACTGTAATAGTAACAATATAAGTCACAGTTACTACATTGACAAATGGTTCATGAAGAAGACTGAACAAAAAATAAATAATATTCATTCGTACAATAATACAAAAATGTCATGATTAAATTTAGTGTGAATATGTGTTTATTAGTATGTTAATAATAATTGGTCATTTAAGCAATCAAGAATCATAATAATCAAGCAAAACTAAAAAGTTTTTATTTACAGATCATATAAATAAGGTCAGATCAACCTCACGCACAAAACATATACAAACAAAAACATTTTACTGTATCATAGTTAATAACACACTACAAAGTGAACGTAACAAAGCTCCATAACGTTTTCTTAAATGCAATATACAACGTTTACTTTAGGTGCATACGGTTTGCGTATCAAAATTCCCTATGAAACACAGGTATATAAAACAATTGAAGAAGTAATTCACAGACAACTTAACGAAATTGCAGCAGCTTATAAAATACGACAAATCAAAATTGTTACAAAAATATTAAATTACCTAGTTAATATAAATATAATAATATTAAAACCAAATTGTTAAACTATTTAATTGTAGCACACAGAAGTTTATACATACAGTAAATTATACAGGATGATTTTTCTACCATATTGTGATATCTTTATACAAATATATGTATTCATTAGTATACAATATGACTGCAATAGATATTAGTATATAACCATGTCTAAAGTAAATACAAAAAAAATAAGTTAAATTAGACATAATTAATAATAATATTTTAATAAGACAAGACGATGTATATACCGACAAAATATTGTATAAACGCATATAACTTTTAAAATTAATATATTAATTTGACACATAAACAAATTATCGGTATATTTTTTGCATTTTCTGTATATTTAGAGAAGCCCTTAAAATTTACTTTATACAAGAAGTTTTATACACGTTCTCAAGAAGCATTATACATAATATTTATAATAAATTATATTTAAAATATGGAGAAGATAGTAGAATAAGGGGACGAACAATATTGATCTCTCATTCCTTATGAACAAATCCAAAAAAAGAGTTAGATCTCATTTGAATTTGTTTAGAAAGGTACGAGACATTATTACTTTCTTTTCTAAGTTTTAAAAATATTTTTATAATTAAAAACAAAAGCTGCAATGATATTGCCATTTATATGTGAGACGCCCATTTTCTATGATAAATGTCATATAAATATATATAGCATAATTAGAATGAATGTATTATCGTACTTTTCTACACATTGAAAAATATTTTTTTATTGAAATTCTGCAGCGAAAATCACATTTGCATGTTCTAATTTTATTATCTTCTTCAAAAATGTAGAGTGTTTTTTACTCTTTTTTAAATTAGGGGAAGAAAAAATATCGCTTTTTTAGCTAGCTATAATAATTAGTGTGAGAATATAACATACACCTTTTTTAATTTAAATATGTACTTTTTATACATTATTATTCGTCAGAATTGAGGAAAATAATGATTTTGCAAAATGTGTATCAAAGGTATAACTCTAACGATATCCACTCTTATAAAAATGGAAAATATACTAAAACTAGACTTGTACTAACAACAGTGTATGCATATATGCAGCAAAACAAGTTCTAGCTTTACAGTTAACAATACATAAACGATAAATATAGTTTATTCATTCAGACAACAATTAAAAGGATTGATATCAATCACTACAGAAATATAAAATATTTATTTTAAGCGACATGAATGAATATTTTCGCAAATATTTTTTATTTGTTTTACTCTTTATGGAGAAATAGTATATTTATATATTAGACATCTTATGAAAACAAGCAGTCAATTAAAAATTTAATTGTTAGCAAGAAATATTGACTGAAACAATAATAAGAGTAATATTTAATAACAGAACAGTGCTTGCTGTGTGCAATTTTACTAAACACAAATAGTTTAAAAATGTGATAAATATTTAAACTAAAGTGTTATATTTTCTAAATTTATTTTTTTCTCTAATAAATGGTAAATTACAAAAACTAATTGTTAAATGCCAATCTTTAATTTCTAGGAACTATAACAACTAGAGAAATATATGACAAAACACAACCCTTTTTACTTGGGACAAATCACTTTCATAAAATGTTGGTAAAACATATTTGGCGTTGAAAGAATTCTTAGTTCAAATGAAAAAATGAGTGTTTATTTGTTTAATGATCGTTACGACCAGTTTCGATTTAGTAAATTATTTCCAAGACAACATCAAAAAAAGTATAATAGGTTTGAAAGGTAGTAACGACGAAATTGAAAGACTACGTTTTATCAGGACAATATAATGAGCACTGTTATCAAACTATTACTTCAATCAAAATTCTGGAAAACATGCCTATTGTCTCGTAAAGAAATTGTTAATGACAGAAACAAAATGTAACTTCTTATAGTTTAGGGGTTTTGGACATCACGAAACAATTACAATGGTTAACACCAGATACACGTGCTGTATTCAACATGATGTAATCTACAACTATTTTCACTATACCAAAAAATAACGTCTTCAATTACATCATAAACGCATGTTATCGAAACATACGAAGCGTGGATGTAAGTATAAATATTTTGAAGGATCAGAGAACACAGTGTTCTGATTTTGAAGGTGCGACACTACCTACAATATACTACCGATAACCCTGCCGGTTTAATGAAATATTTCACTGTTATTGATTGTGTCCAAAAAATATCACAGACCCTTGTATCATTGAAAGCTTTTACATGCATTGAAGACTTCAATAAACGTTCGGTATAATACTTTTTTGATTGGAAGTTGCCTCTATGTGACTGAAATCATTTATTGATTTCATAAATTAAATTGTTATTAATTCACGTAGTATTCAATAAATATATATTTCAATTCTGTGCGTAATAATTAATGTATACATTTTAACATTATTATATGTATTATTATAAGGCATTATTTTGTTTTGAAACTGATCGAGTTATTGATCGTATATATTTTGTTTGTAAAAAATTGTATTTATTTTATACTTAATATTTCATCTAAACAAACACATGTTAACTATATTTTTTTAATTAAGTCGTGTATTATTTCGTGGAATTTCATTGTAATTTTACTCGTGAAGTCAACATAACATTTCAAAACCATAACTTATAGAATTTTTAATAATATTAATAATATATAAACATTATATTTTAAGCATATATTTGTATTACAGAACTATATTCATGATAACTTGTATTTTTAAAATTTACAGACAATGTTTACATCAATTTTTTTGGTACTAAATAAAAAAAGCAATTTTAAATCAAAATCAAACTTTATGATAGATAGTGATTGTTTGAAATAATAATGAACTAATTCATAATTGTATTTATAGTATCATACTAGTGTATTAATGTTAAAATTCGTGAATTGAAAAGTCCCAATGAAAAAGATTTTTGTAATACACCACGACCGAAAATTAAGTAAATAAATTCTACTGTTTAGAAAGCCTTGCCTTGCGGGATCACATGAATTGGAATGGAAATCCTCTTGTTCTGCGAAGTAAAATATGATTTGTGGAAAAACAGATTTTATTGTAAAAAAATAATTAAGATTATTTATTGAAATGAATAAACTCATTGAAAAAATTTACGTATCAATTGAATTAAATAATCTTATGTAAATTCTGAACTATGATAGACAATGTATATACAAATGTGGAGGATTACGTTGTTCATACCATATGAGAGTAGCAGTCTATTGAACCTAGACAGGCCCCGTAATATTTTTTTATAAAGCACATGATTCAAATTGATTTTTTAAAACATCTTTTTGTAAAGTAATATATATAGAAATTTATTCGATAACTATAAAAAAAATTGTTGTGAAATTGTAAAAAAAACACACTAAAACAATGTCTTTTTTGTGTTAAAAATCAACAAAATTAGGATTTTATTTGACCCCACCTCACTCATGATCCGAAGGTGTAAAAACATTCAATTAAAATCTGTTAAAATTGTACATGGAAAAATCGAATATTAAAATAAAAATCGAGATATCAATAAAATAAAAATAAATAGTATGGAATTACACATTATATAATATTTTTTAAATTTTGGTCTTGTAAGTAAAATATAAAAATAAGAAAAATAAAAAAAATAACAAATTCCCGCTGTCTTGTTTTATACTTGCCTGGTCAATTTAATAGCATTTTGTTAAATAATTTTTTTATTGTTTTGAAAATGTGTACTTAATAAAAATTAGCATCAAAATACATACAAAATGCTCAGAACAGAAGCAAGGTGGTTCATAGTTAAATAATAATATAGACGTTGAAAGAGAGCTGTGTGATGAGATTAGCAAATAATCTGAAAGTTATTAATAATAGTTGTGATTTCAGTTCTCAATGTTACATGATTAACAACAAAAATATTGCATAATAGTCCATTTTATGTTGACATTATTTACTGACAAATAGTATTAGTAATATTTTAAAATTGCATAAATTATGAACAAATGCGTGTGTTAACCACTTGTTCTGTTTGTAATCTAGAATTTAAATTCAATTAAAATTAGAAAATAAAAATAAACTTAAATAGTAAATGTTTGAGAACACTTTCGTGCTTTTGCTTCGACTTACCAAAATTTCCGTTAGTGATTTAAGCATAGATCGTCCAAAAACAACGCACCCCCTACAAATGGAAATGTTACATATCAAAACATAATTAAACAAAGGACATTTTTTAAAGTTATAAACAAGGTTATTCAAGCATGTGTTCCTGGTCTATAAAGGAAGGGGAATTTTAAAATATTTAGCACTATATTAGATCTGTTATAGTCACTTACCTATGCCATTATGAAACAATAATTGAAATATCATTCTTATTAAGGTAATATAAAGACAATTAAGGTAATATACAGACTTGTACATGATTACTTTTATGTACAGCCCCAGCAAATGAGGATAGAAAATGTTTTTTTTAAATTAAGGGTAACTTACCTACATCAACATTAAAAACATTTCAAAACTATTGTTGAAAAAAATAAGGTCGAAAAATACATTTTAAGATCAATTGTTACGGCCCTGGACGAAAAAAGAAATGGAATTATAAAATACTAACTTCACTTTAATTTTATTATTCAGAAAATACAGCTATAAATATATTTTCAGATTGCATGGAAAATTAGTAAACATATTAGTAGCATAGGAAGAGTCGATTCGAGCACAGTTATAAATAGACCATGACTCATAGGGAGGGAAGAAGGGGGGGTCACAATTTCGAAAAAAAATTAACGCTAAGTCCGAAAATCGTGTTTTTAAAAATGATGGGGGGTGGTTGGGCGGGGGGCAGGTTAAGCTTTGAGACGAACCTTTGGTGAGTTATAGTATAAATATAGAAGAAAACAGTAGTCATTTCATTATCAGTTTTCTAATTTACAAATCGATCGTCTACTAAACTATTTTAAAAATGTCAAAAACTATCATTGACGCTTCTAACGTACGCAATACCTTGGAAAACATTACAATTAGAAAGGCTAATCAGTTCAACACTGGCAGTAACAAGCATGGTGGTGGAAAACTGAAACATGTGATAAGGACGTTGCGTGATCAATCGAAAAAACATGTCTACATTCGTTCAAGTATCCTGGAAAAGAAGTTTGGTCAGTATAGCCGTGAAAATTCTGTACTACCTCTGGAGAAAAGCGACGATAGTTTATTGTATGATGCAATAACCTATTTTGAATCAAAAGTGGAGGAGGGACTATCGAAGCTTGATGATAACAGTGACACTCCAAAGACTGAAAATCGAGAGACTGTGTGGCTAAAACTCGCCCTTGACTTGAGGCATTTGACAGGCACGGGAAAAAGATGTCGGCTCCATTCAAATGTGGTGCAGGCTCGTACCAGTTGGTAATTCGCGCAACTAATATGTATTGCGGAGAGCATGGGAACAAGGATTATAAATTCAGTGTTCTATTCAAGATTTGTCAGATGTTTATTATTGAAAAAAACAAGGTTCGCCACTTAATGACGAGAGGCTGGATGTTCAAGAAGACGACGAATCAAGCGATGAGGATGAATACGAACCCAGTTTGAAGCGAAAAAATTTAGCTATTGATATATAATAAAATGATATATTTACATATATTGTGTAACATTCATTAATTGTTTTATATATATATATATTAGTGACAATGATCTACATATATGCCTCGGTGGATGTGGGAAAATGATTTCTTGTCACAATCAATTGTTATAAATTATATTGTCCTGATCTACATAATTAAATTGACTTTACATGTAGAATAAAATTTCTAATATTTATTACAATATACTATAAATGTGTGTTATTGTTTATTAATGTAATTTATATTAATACTATGTTTATTTAAAAAAGAAATGTTGTGTTACTATATAAAAAAAATCATTATTACAAAAATTTGGATTTATATATACAAAATATATATATATTTGAACAAACGGCAATTTTTTGTTACCAAATTTAAATCATATTTTAAACTTTTAAATATCAAGATTGCTAATAATTATAATAATTTAGTTTTTATTTTGACATTTCAAATAACTATGATTTTTAACGTTTTCTTAAATAATTGACTTTACGTTATTGTCAAAATAGTAAAATTAATTTAAACATATCATATGTGTTAAGTTATTACCTGTATGAACCAGATTTTTATATATTAATAGAATATATATATTTGAACAAACGCAGTGTATTGTCATTAACAAGTGAAATCGCACTATTTATTATAATATATCCATGGTTTATTTTAAATTTATATCATAATATCATAACATTTTAGTATTTATTAAATTGGCATTTATTTCACTAGTAACTTAATTTACCACTCCATATAAATATTACAATAACATTTCTATTATAACGTAATCAGTTAGCTATATATCATTAAAAATATCACATTCATTTCCATGTTTACCAAGATCAATTTTGTCTGTTATGCAACACTCATTATCACGCTGGTAGATTTTCTAAATAATGATGGTTGGCGTACAGACCCGCCTGAGCGTGGTGGCATTAACCTTCAAACGAACTTATTATGACGTAATAATTGTGTGTCCATAAAGAATGCTATATTCTATAAGCCTCAAGTTATAAACGAATTGTTAAGTAACCACGCCCTCATATCGCGCGAACAATTTTAATAATAACAACTGTATAAATAAATGATATTCATACGCATTATATAATAAACAATATATATATATATATAAAACCATGCGTATATATACAATGTCAAATAAAATGTTAATAATAATATTTTATAATGAAGTAATAATATTGAATATTGAATAATAATGAAATAATAATACAAATTTTATTTTAAAATTGACTAACAAATACTTTGTATAATCACTGCATATCATCGCTTTCATCAATACTGGAAATTACAAGAATTTCGTTTTCTTTAAACAAATTGTCTTTATCTACAAAATATTGTGGCAATCTTTGAAAACGATTACCGTAATGTTTAAAATTTAATAAATGTGTTGCTCTATTTTTAGAATTATATTGCCTCTGTAATTTACGTGCGATCTTTGATTCTACAAAGTAAAGAAAATTAGAGTTACAATAATATTTAATACGTAATAAAATGTGTTTTAATAAATTACTATAAATTCATAAATGTTACATACTATTAACATAGGATTTAAATATATACAGTGAAACAAACTAAGTTTTAAAAAAGTTTATAAATACGAGTATATTATACACTTTTATTAGAGACATCAAAACTTAAACATTTCCCATCTGAAGTTGTAACTTTTAATGAAAGGAGGCAATTTGGAATTTTTTTCTCTCTAAATATTGACATGCGTTGGTAAATTGTAAATAATGATTACAATTGATATCATTAGTTGGTAAGTATTGAAGAAGGAAATCCATATCTTGATTGAAATCTATAAATTAACAATATAACCAATAATCGTTATAAAAATAAATTATTTATGAAATTTAACCTAGATCAGTGTTGCCAGAGGCTTTGGGGCAAAAAAAGTCGCAGGAGGTTTAAAAAATCGCAGGTCCTAAATCTTATACAATCAAACAAAAATCTTAGACATCA
>JAUZND010002717.1:0-11492 GCA_034780555.1 Coelogynopora nodosa
AATAACAGTTATATATATAATTTTATTGTATATAAAAATGATATTCTTGTGAACATAAATCTCTCGTATATCTAGGAGTAAAATATTTATGTTGAATGTGTCTTGAATTATTTATAAAAAAGAAATTCCAGTAAATACATCTTGTACGTGAATTAAATTTTCTTATTGTTATTTTCTTTTTTATTTATTTTTTAATTTTTTTTATTTGTAAATTTTCTTATTCTTATCTTACCGCATTTCCAACAGCATAATTTTGTATCTCATGTCGAGCCCGAGGTTCTGGATTGAAGTCAGAAAAATCATCAATATGTTCCAAAGCAACATCTCGATGCAAAATTGTGGAGAATTGCAGTAGCTATTATGTCTGCTAAATTGGTCCTCATTTTCAGTCGGAGTCCATGACTAATCGTCCTTTCCATAAGCCAAACGATCTCTCCACAGTATTTTTCGAAGAAATATGAGCATGATTGTAGTGTTGTTCTCATGGAGTATTTGGGTTGAGTAGAGGTGTAAGCAGGTAGTGTTTGCTAGGATATCCGCTGTCTCCAAGAAGAATTCCATTGATCTTATTGTTTTCGAACTTTGTATATAGAGAACTGTTATAAAAAATTCAACTATCATGCACAGGTACAGACCATTGCGCAACAAGATTTGTAAAACACAGTTAAGCATTACTAGCAGCCTGGGCATTGATAGAGAAATATCCCTTTCTGTTTTTGAAAAGTTCAGCGTTATCTGTAAATTTAATTTCTGAATAGGCACATGCGAATAGTTTATGCAACCCATTATGCCTGGGAAATTTGCAATTCTGAAAAAGTGTTTGATGTGTGTTGAGTTCGTCTTTCATTCTTGGAATGAACTTCTGCTGTTTTGATCCAAAGACATCCGTCACTCTAGCAACTATTCTACTGGTAGTAGATTGAGATAGAGATCACTATTACCTAGTTGGAAACATCCCGTTGCATAAAATCGAATAGTAATATAAAGGGAATGAATTGGAGAGAGAGGAAGACCACGATTGTTGTTATTTAAAGATAAGTCATCTTTAATAAGGTCAAATAAAATGAGAAAGTTGTCTTTCATAAACCTATACCGCTTAAAAAAGCAATGTTATCTAAAATTGCTAAAGGATTTAATGGGTATCTTATTAAGCTAGCTGGTTTATTTAAGTCCATAAGTGCTTTGTCGAAGATGTCTACGAGCATTCATTTTGAAAGCCATAATTAAAATCAGTGACAGTGTTAGAATGTGTGAACTTTGGAAAGAAGAATACAGCTTTCGAATGATCGTGCTTATTAAACAAAACGCTTTGCTGGATAGACAACTTCAACAAAATGGTGACGACGAATCTTTCCTTTTCCAGTTATAAACCCGATATCCCTTCGAGACCTTTGATTGATACAAAAAACCTATATATCTTTTATTAATAGTAATTGTTTATATCATACCAATACTATTCGGAGTATAATAAAAATTTAATCGAATTATACAAATCTGCATTTCAGTTTAGTTCAATAGCTCAATTGTCTGGACATTTGACAAAAGAAAGATTTCTGTGATAATTTCTTTGCCGCCAGGCCAGGTACTTTATTTTTCAAATTAAAACTCTGTTTTCTCAGACTGTCACTCGAACTGCACTCAATTGAGATTTGTCTAATTTTGACTGTGAATACCAGTACTGACTTGAGCCGTACTCGGAATTTACCACACTCCAACCACACTCACTTTAACTTAAGTCAGATTTCTAGTAGCGACTGTGAATACGGCCTTAAACTTTCCTTTGTTTATTTTTTATCGTTTTACCTTTTCTTTAATTCTTACATTTCTGTATTTTTCTTCGTACTTCTCTCAGTTTCTGACTGTAATAAACTAACTTTTAGTGTACTTTTGCAATATGTTTAACTTAAATATAACTTTTCTAAAAAAATCTAAAAATTACTGTCCTTATTTTCTATTAAATGAATTGTACTCATTGTTATATAAATGATTATGAATTTTAATTCAGTGCAATAGATTCTCGGTTTAGTTAAATATCACCTTGCATTATTCCTGTTTTTGAAATTTAAACACTTTAATCCTACATTACTGTTGGTTTAAATATGAAAATTTTCGATAATTTCAATCAGAATAATAATTTGTGCTTCGCTAACGAAATAAGAAATGGAAGATACGCCTGTGATAATTTAGATCATATTGATAAATACGCAGCAGAAGAATGTAGATTACTTTTTTGATTTACCAATCTAACACAATTCAATTTAATCTGAAGCCAAACAATCGTAATCATCCTGTGTCACTGGCAATACAACTCCTCATGACCCTCCGATTTTATGCTACCGGAACATTTCAAATGACTAAAGGTGATTTATTTGATCTACACCAAAAGACTATATGTCGCATTATTCCTCGTGTTATGGTTTTATTTGCTGCGTACCTCAATTTGTAACTTTTCCAACTGAACAAGAAATAGAAAATGCAAAAATTTTGGGCGATTGCGGGGTTTTCCAGGTATAATAGGATTGCTTGACGAAACACATGTGCAAATTGAAAGACCTGGTGTACAGGACAGTGAACTCTATCGCAACCGAAAGGGATATTTTTCAATTAATGTGCAAGTGATGATGGATTCCACATTTATGATACGTGACATAGTCGAGTCAGCAACTGGTATGGAAGCACTCACGACTCTAGCATTTTTGAAAATTCTCTTTTGTACGACTGATAACGAGGATTTGGGGCATGGAAAAGACGATTTCCTGGGATTAAATATGGTCTTCGTTATTGTGCCCTAATGATATTGTGGCAATTGCTGTTCTGCACGACATCTCCATTTTACAAAAAGATGAAATTATTGATGATAACCTACAAAACATTATTTTTGACAACAATAAAAATTATGCGTTTGCTAACAATCCTTCTGGTTATGCAAATCGTAATACAGTTGTGCAGCAATTATCCGACCAGAACTCCATTTATTTATAAATATGTGTTTCGTTTAATTGTTTGTTACCTGCTTACATTTAATTCTTGTAATGTATCCTTTAAGTAATAAAAAAGAGTATTTGTATAACATATGAAATTTTTTTATTGTACCGTATTATGTATACATTTCATAACGTATAATAGCAATAAAAAACAAAACACAATAATATTAATAATATGAGCTATAACATTCGAATAACTATTCCACAAAGTTTGACACATCTTCGACAGAGAAAATATACATTTTATAAATTATTCATTTTCATAGTGAGATATTGCTGTGTCATTCTAATTAGTTTTATCTTTTCAATGTGCGCTTCTTCTGCCATTTCCAAAAGTCATTGGTGAAACAGATTTATTGAGCGTGGACTAGTCTTGACTGGTGTTGGCTTATGTATGATTGATATTGAATTTGTATCTGCGGTAGGAAGTGTGACACTGCATTCAGATACAGAACCAAGTTCAGCTTCCATTGAGTCACCTAATTCATCCGTGTCTAACAAATTGTGGAAGTACCCTTTACTTGTATTATTAGAGTCGTAATTGCTGTCTAGTGTTGGTGTCAATTGTGACTCCGGAAGCAAACTGCATATTCTCTCCGTACTTGGAGATAGAGTTATGGGATTGGTACCTCTACAAGTTTTCCTTACTTCCAATTTTGTTTAAGCACTTTTTTATTTGCGTTTTGCTTCAACCGTTTCCAAAGTGATTTTATTGCTATCACGTCTCGTTGGGTGATTGAGTAGGAATTAAACTCGTCTGAATTATCCTGCCAGCATCGAAGTTTATGTTTAAGGTAGGGGCCATCGGTTCTTTTGTCTTCAATAATTTTCATGCGTTCAAGAGTTACTAATTCTAAAAAATTATTTATATCTACACTGGTGAAATGTTGGGAGCAATACAACACAAAGATGAAGTAAAATAAACAGATCATTGTAGCAGTTTTGAACAACAGCCTACTACATACATAATCGTCGGTTTTTTCATCCTTATCGTTGCTGACACTGTCCAGTACTGAGTTAGAGCAGGCGGATCCAAGGCACTGTCCACAAGCAGGAGAACACTCCAAGTTGTACTTGCAGCATGTACACCATGCGGAACTGCAATCGGTCGAAAAGTTGCACCAGATGACGTTCGACAGATCCTGAGATGCTGGAGGAAGATCAGTCATAACTGGAACAAAGTTGCTATCGCTCATCTTCCATCTGTCATCCTCTGGTTGTAGGCTGTTGTTTCCCTTCCATTGCTGAACCTGAAACTGCTTATACCTGAGAGAATTCAAACTTTCGTCATGTTTACACCTGTACAGACTCACAAGGGCTTTCTCTTCTGCAGTCTACCACATCTTGTGATGCATCTCCGGCCCAGAACTGTTAGGATTGATTTTGAAAATTTCTGCTCGTAATGAATTTCTTCAGTGATTCTCCTTTGCAAAGACCTTACAGTCGAGATGTCGTATCTCATTCCATTATTGTGTGCATGTGGATGGTTTCACATATTTCTGTACCCAGCTAACGTTTCTGGGACTTCATGTTCCAGATGCCGTATAGTTTTATAGTGGATTTTGCGTGACTACGTGAGCAAGTCGTGTGCTTCTATGCGTTCATAGAAACAGAAAAGGACTATCAATTCAGATCTATTTCTTCTCCTAGAAGGACGGTGTTCCTCGTGTTTGCCTAACTGACTGCAGTCTGGATAATGAGCAGGTCAGCATCTTCCTGAGCTGGAAATGATGGGTCTGAAAACTGAAGGTATTTATTCAACATGTTAATGAAGTTCTGTTTGTTGTTGTGGTCAATTTCATGTAATCAGTGAATGTCACTTCTAGTCCAACTTTACCTGATGCTCGCCTCTGGTAGGTCGTGTACTTGGTTGCTTCACTAAAATATTCATCAAAGATGACGACGGCTAGTCAGTACAGTACAGCAGACAGATGTCTCGATATGCCGACGAACCACATGGCCATGATATACAATAAAGCAGACTTCCACTGTTAAAGACATACAGTATACTGCACTTCGCCGATTGACCGTGTAATACATGATTCCAGTTTAGACCACAGAGCATCTCCGAGTACAGACTTCTGGGCTTCTCGTGGCATCAGCGTTTCATCAAACAGAGAAGGTGGTTTATTACATAACTCAAATATCTGTTCTTTTTCTTCAACAGATTTTGGCGCAACAATGAGATGTTGAAATGGAAGTTCTGGGTATATCTGTATCTGGTCATCGCCTTACCTTTTGAACGTGTCTGATTTGTCATGGAGTGCATGATTTTTTCTCCAATAATCTTAGCATTGTCGACATCAACCTTACTGTTCGCGTTAACTCCAGTCATTATGTTCCTGAGGGCTGCATGACTCTTAAAAGGTTTTTATCAACTAGAGCGAGCTGTAGTGTATGTGTGTCAAGCATGTCACAGTGCCATCTCATTGTTCTGTTCACCTGTGCTATACTTTACTCCAGTGAGCTCTTGCATTGCTCTGTTCGTTTCTGAACAAGCTGGCATGAACAAAAGCCACGTCAATTACTGCTGTTCTGTCATTCCTCTGCCTCCTGTCAATACTATGCTTGTCTTCATACTCCACATTATTACTTTCTCAATCTTGGAGTCTGTGGACAATCCAACTATATCTTCTGGCGACATAAAACCACTGAGTGTATTTTTGGTGCACGCCTGGTTGGTCCTGTTCTAAGCCAATTATTGTTTATAGGTAAATCCTGGCAGACTTAGCATAGAGTGAATGACCTGACGCTGCCAGATATGGTAACATCTCTGATACAGTTTCAAGGTGGAGATACCAGTTTCCTGTACCATCGCATTTGATGAATTTTCGAAGGACCTTCACCATATTCATATACTGTAACGACAGTTTTGCTGTTCTGTTATTGTACAATGATTATGACATGTTTCAAGAACTTTGCTGATCTTGACGAGAATTGGATCACTTGATACATCATCGGCAGATTGTGTGCCTTGCATCAACTCATAATAACGGATTCGTGCCTAATCATTAGCTAAGCCACGAATTGCGTCTTCATCCCGAACTTTTGAGTCTGCAATTCTGTATTTTTTCTTCCAAGAGGATCTAATAGCAGGGTAGGAGTGCGTTCACAGCATCTAGGAGGATATATGCCTGTACATCCCTTTCCAATAAGGATGTGATCCACTGTATTTGGCGCATATATGCGTTCTATCAGTTCCTTCATCTCTGAACCAGCCATGAGGTGTCCTATGCTGCCCAAGAATACTCGCATTGGGCTTCCATCTGGCTCTGAGAGGATGATCAACAATGCCTTCCACCACAGTGGTTTATCAAGTGTGATGATGGTAGGTTTATAATGTCGTTTAGCATGTTGTGTGATTTAGTTGAAGGTGGAGTAGAAGCAGGTGGTGTCACTTGAGCTCAAATCAATCATTGGGAGAAAGAGGACAGATGATTTTGAATGCTGGTCTTGGACACGGGCGTTGCATGTCTTGGTATGTTGAACAGGAGTGACGTCTTCCAAGTATGCATTAGTCTACTTCAGTCTAAATTTAGTAATATTGGATACTAATTTAGAAATGTAGACTGTGTACGCTACATCCTTGATGTGCTCGAGCATCTTTTAACATTTTAGGCTAAATTGAGAAAATTTTACTTTGCACTATGAGGGTCACCCATGCTTTGAGACCTTTAGACTTTTAGTTTGTTATATATTATAGGTATCTTATGGGTAATCAAATCTAAAATGATTGGCAGTGTTGCAGACGTTTTCTCACGTGAAATTTTAAATGGTTTGGAGTAATAAGCATATTTTGTAAAATGACTCTGGTATAATTTTTATAACTAGTTGAAATGTTTTACTTCAGGATATAGTTTATTAGTTTACTGGAAGTAAATCATCCTGCATCGGAAATTATTAAGCAGAGAAAAAATGAGTGTTTGTGATATAGTGTATATAATATACCTATATAATATAATCTATATATTATGATTAAAAATCGTTTAAAGTAGAAATTATTTTCATTTTAAAAATTAAAGGGTTTTTATATTAAATTACATAAAAATTACATAAAAAATTTAAAGTGAAAAAATTCAAACAAAAATAGTAATTCATAAAATATATATTATGATTATTAATAATTATGACATGTTGTTAACAATGTAATAGATTTATATTTATCCGATTAACTAAAACCGATATATATAGACTAATCTTGAGAACCCTAGTGCTCACTATATAATATAGGACTACCTTTTAATATATCTAAGTCAAAACTTATTCTTTAAACTTTTTCATAAGAAGTATATTAGTATATATTCACATATGATCACATATACAATATAATCATCAGCTAAAGAAATACTAAACAGATTAAGAAACAATGATATTATTTAAATAATAACTGCCTTATTATATTCAAAAATAGAAAATCTAACTTAACGAAAATACATTTTAAATTCAAAATATGCTCTAATTAGAATTATTCAATATTACAGACACTCAGGCAATTATTTATGGTATTCATAGTCTATCATTTTAATTTTGCAGGACTAGTTAAGTTAGGGGAATAGTTAAGTCAATAGTTAATGTGAAAACAATACTTAAGTATGCCTTGATCACTTATTGATTTATTATTGGATTGGTCAACTATTTTCTGTTATACTTAAGAACAGAAAATCGCAGTTTTATTTAAGATACCGTTCGATGTCCCTTAACTTTTTAAAATTTAACAAGTTTTCCAGATTTATTAAGAATATATTTATTAAATAAAAAAATATATACATCATTTTTAATACAAAATCCGCACTGTAAAATAAAGTAGCTTTTAAAGCTGGCATGTCTTTGATATATTACATTGACTATTGTTGCTAACATTTTTATAATAACAAATTTGTATTCAAGTAGGCCTACATTAACATACTGGTTTTTACATGCCAACATTACGCTTAAGTTGTATTCTTAAGTATACAAAGTTAAGAGGAAGAAAATGATGTATTCTCTTAATTTAGGTTTGTCACTTAAATTTTCAATTTGTTAAAATATTTAAAAATAAATTTCTCTTGTAGATGAACCATATATGTAAATGTGGGGAAAACATTAAATATCAGAGTTGGTAAATCTTTAGTAGATTGTCCAAGAAAAGATTTCTACTGTCCAAATAAGGCAAGGAATAGTCTTGTTATAAAAGTGTTCTTCCTCCTTTTGACAGCCGGCCCTAGTTTTACACTCCGAGCCAGTCGCCGAACGTCCGCCTCAGATCTCCTGGGAGACTGGCACCATTGACAACGAGCATTTGAACAAGAAGAAGTCCAAGTGCTGCTGCATCTACGAGAAGCCGCGCACCTTTGGTGACTCCTCTTCGGATTCGGAGGATTCCGACTGCGGCGGCGGAGGTGGTGGTGATGGAAAGAAGCACCACCCTGGGGCTAAATCGGGGGAGAACAAGGGCTGCACTGATAACTGCTGTGGACACAAGAACAAGTGCTACCGCAAGATGCCGGAGGGGGATCAGTAGGGGGGCGCGTCCAGTGCAGCGGAGGATCTAGCTTATGCAGTTGATTATGTGTATAAACTTCGAAATCTCTAGAGATGGTGGTTCCTATAAAAACTACTATGATGGATTCAGATTACTAACAGACACCAAACCATATATTATCTGGCTGTTTGCAATCGATTTTTTTTGTGGTGAACATACCAGTTCAGCTGCTGACTTATCCTTAATTGCATAGTGTGTTTGTGTCATGTCATTTACATTATCATATGGTAGGGTATCCGATCGTTTAGTCTTTCCATTGTTGCCTATACTTTGTATTGTATTGATTATAGGTATTTTTTTGAAAATCAATACCGCGTTCAAACATTTGCATAGAAAATTTATATTTCTTGCTGTATTCAGACTACATTCGACATCATTAAACTGTACATATATATGTAGAGTCCATATACTTACGTAAATCTTTTCGCCTGTTCTTTGTTCGTAATAATATGTAGTCTCAACTTACGATCATTATTGTTTGAGAGGTTGTTCTACAATTAAATATCAATTCAATATGTTAATTATATATTTTAAATTATTGAGCTTTTACGTATATATCTAAATTTTAATGGTATCTCTTTAGATACTTTAGAATACACTATTCAACATTTTATTTGCGCTGTAGTTGATGCACAGATTTTAAAAGCTTCCATTTTGCACAGCTCTTACTCTATATTTCTATGCAATCTAAGTGTATTGATTACATGTAATAATATATATGTTTCGACACAATTCATGATATACTACTACTATATACTATTTTCACAATACATGTAACATAAAGTGAATTATTTTCATTTTCAAACACAACTATACTTGACGTTCAATTTTGTGAGATCATTAGTCCGCTTATTTCATTTTATTGATTTTTTAACATACAGTACTTCTTTAAGCGGGTTTTGTTTTAGTTAATTGAGTACACTACTAAATCTGTTTGACATCTTCTGACTGACTCTTTCATATTAATAATGAATGTTCAGGTTTATTATTAAAGGCGATATGTGTGTCTTTTTTATGAATAAATATACATCCTTCCCTCAATACATTAAATATTTTCAATTAATATGCTTAAATGATGGTTTAAAGGTTAAGAATCATGTGAATAAAATTTGATATGGATTTCTAAGAGTTGAACACATAGTGAGTACTTTCTGTCTGTCAAAGGTAAGTATTACCATTTATAAAACTAAATGTTAGTGCATGATAAGAAAAATTGAATTGATTTGGAATTCAGTTTATTAGTATAGAAGCGAATAAAATGAATTCTAAAAAGTTTTTCTAATTTTACGCATCTATTTTCTTTCTATTTTTAATAGATGGGTAGATTTATTACTTCTAAAAAAAGTATTTTTCAAATAACAATAACAAAAAAATTGCAGTTCGAAAAGTGGAAAATATTTCCCTATTCTTTATATTCTTCAAATTTAGCTGTGACTGGTTCTACATATATATAGATGGCAATGGTTACTTTTAGATATACAATGTATATATATATGAAAAAATCTAACTGAATTTGACCAATGCAAATAATTGTAATGTATTTTGTTGTCTTTGCCGCAAAAATATTATTTGATTCTTATACAAGTAACTGAATAAATCTATACTTACCTATTTATGTAGTTTTTATATATTACAGGGTTATACCGCATATGTATATTTGTTTGGCTCTTTTTATTAAAACATTAAATTTTATTTCCATATGAGGGACTTCAACACTATAGCTCTCCTATAGACATCTCTTTTTACACCGGTGTATAAATACTGTATAATATAACTTGTACTATTACACTTGATTATAATAATGCTCATAACAGTTATCTTTGTTAATATTCATTAATATTGAAAATTCAGTTATTCACAACTATTTACCCATCATATTGAGATATCTATATTTATAGATGTCATATGCATAATTTTCTTTGTTATTATGTAATAATAACTCAATTTCAAAATAGTTAAATACGGGGATAACAAGTTTATTACCGCACGTGGTGCTTTTTATTATTATATTTATATTCCATTGGACTTATAAAAATTGAGTAATACGCAGATTTTCATAAAACTCTAAAATAGTATATATTTAATATAATTGAACCTTTTTACGATAGCACGTACACAAGATCTTTATTTGACAACAATTGTTCACAATAAATTATGCTTTTCGAATATTATACATTTAATATATAATTTGTAATAGTACAAACGATGAACTGTTACGGTGCGACAAAACGACAAAGACAAATCTAAACGTACGCTATACGTTCACGTTCATGTTAATAATATATACAGTATAGTTTATTTATTTTGGTAGTGCCCTCCTTAATAATTCGCGCTTGACAATAAATTATTCAATTTAAGAGGGTCAAATGTACGGCCGTATGATTTGGATGAGTAAATTTTGAGGCAATCATCATCACAATATAAAAATAATTTTAGGGTAATGGGTGTCCATTTACCCTAAATCAAATTTTCTATATCACGGAGAATTCTTAGTTTTAAAATTTGTTGGATTGTTAAATCTATAGATACAATGTGTTTTTATGAAAGACTCAAGCATATACGAGTAGCAGAATACAACTATGTATATATACATCCAGAACGTAATTTGACAAAAATGACTAATTTTAAACAACATAATTAAATTAGACATTTGAAATAATTCTCCACTTTCATACTAATGATTGAAGGGGTCTGCATAGGCATCCGAAGCTGAGCTAAGCCCTCCATTATGTTTACTTTCATAGGGATACCTTTGGTCTACCCAACAATAATGTATGCAAGTTTGTGTTTTAATA
This sequence comes from Coelogynopora nodosa, assembly GCA_034780555.1. NCBI lineage: Eukaryota > Metazoa > Platyhelminthes > Proseriata > Coelogynoporidae > Coelogynopora > Coelogynopora nodosa. The sequence continues at coordinate 11,301 of JAUZND010002717.1, forward strand.
TTTTAGCAAATTATTTTTGTTTTGAATTAATTGTCTGGAAATATAATCTACGTATAATATATAATATAAATATTAGTAGCTCATAAATCAATAACATTTTAGGTGTCTCGCTCTGATTTATTGGATTAATATGCTACACAATCCCGACTAGCCATATTGTTACTTTGTTGGGGGGGGGGGGGGGCGGGGGGG
>JAUZND010002718.1:0-12690 GCA_034780555.1 Coelogynopora nodosa
ACCCACTTTTAATTTAATGTTTCTCAGTATACAGCTGACGATGTGCATGGAAGCACGAAATATTCTGTGTAACGTTTAAATTCATTTTATTTTTGACTTAATACAATAAAAATTGCAGCATACACCGGTCTTACACTATTTCTATTTAAGTTATTTAATTAAGTATTATGAAAAAAAGATTAGAATTTTAATAATATTAAGTACAAGAACCTTAATAAAATTATAATTTATATAGTTACATACAATTCGTTTTTTAATAACTTATTTTATTTATCTATTTAAATAAAGATAAATCTAATTTTTTAGAATTTGTAATAATAAATTCTAAAATGTTTTATAATAATTATAAGCTACCATAAATTATCAACATATTGTTAAATATATACAGTTTTTCCACTGCTGTGCAATTGTGTGAAAATAATATGCTTTTATGAGAGTTGCATGATTGCATGAAAATCTGATTATTCTGTGTGATAATTATAATATGTTAAAAATTAAATAAATAGGTTTATTTGCTCAATAAATTAAACCGTTTGAAACACAAAAAGCCATAATTCTATACTGTCCATAATTCAATGTTCAAATTAATTAAATCACATGTTTTAGCACACTACTTAGGTTTTTAAATAGTTTCTCAAATCTAGTTTTTAGACCATAAAATTGCAAAAAATCAATTGGGGACGTAGTGCCCAATCCCCATGTACAAATAATTTGTCCTATATGGAAATATATGTTCTGTGCGGAAATTAAAATAGTTAGTTGTGGAAGGGCTGTATATAACTAGATTACCTATACATATATATAGACACATATTAATTACTAGTTTTTAACTAAATAAACATGTCAACAGATAAATAAAGATAATCTATATATTTAGGTAACCTTCTAGATGTATTCTTTTTACACAATTTATTATGCATGTATTTCTTTTAAACATTTTTTGTAGTATATGTTATTTATTAAGCAAATATTTTCTTCACTGTCAAACTGTAATGTCCAAATGGTGACAGCCTAGAATCATTTAATAATAAATGAATGTTTTGAGCTTATTTTCTATTAATTTTGATGTTAAGTATAAGTTGATAATAATATTTATACAAAATGTATTACTTATATATTCTATACAGTTTTTAAATTTCAAAATACTTTGAAATTAATATATAGTTCGATTACATTGGCAACAAATAATTTTATTTATTTATTTAAAATAGTGTTGTTATCTGTATTCTGTTATAATTGTTATTATTAAAAAAAGTTTGTTCTACTCTCACTTATTTTTCAGTCAACATGGTTATTGTAATTGGCTTTGAAGGAAGTGCTAATAAACTTGGAGTTGGAATAGTGAAAGATGGAGTTGTTCTCTCCAATCCACGGAGAACCTATATAACCCCACCTGGAGAGGGATTTCAGCCTTCAGATACTGCCAAACATCATCATAGTGTTATTCTTGATGTCCTTGCAGAAGCTTTGGAACAGGCTGGAATCGAACCAAAAGATATTGATGGTGTTGCTTATACAAAGGTGAGTGATTGGTAATGTAGTCCTTATCAACATTATTGTTTAATAAGTATTCTTTTTAGATTCATAATCTATATTAATTCCTTTTTAAACAAGATTTTTTCGCATTGGGAAAACGTTTCTGACACAAAACCTAGTATGTACCTTAGATTACCCTACATTAACGAACCTACCAAACACCAATGCGGTAAACCTCGTGCTTCTCTCTTAAGACCTCCCTGGGACCGCCCTATATCTGTACCGAACATTGTACAACGTGTGCTCGGTCTACAAAGAAAAATACATGCTCTTTAAAATTTGTAACATATTAAATCAAGTGTTCTATTTGCGACGAAATTTACATAGGGGAATCTAATAGAATTTGTTCTCGCTTAATGAACATATGGATGCAAGCTATCACTCACTTCTATTTCTGGTAGTATGCCTGTCATTCCTCCTTCATTATACTGACTGTTTATTGCTTCGCCCGCTTTATCACCGCTCAGATTGTTCATATCGACTGAATTTGTAAGACTATGTTTGTAATCGTTATATCCTGTGCCTGTCTGCCTCATTTGTGTACAGTTAAGCTATAAAGGTGCTTTGCACCGAAACTTTTGAGTTTATATTATAATAAAAAGTATCTGAGAATAAAACTCTGTTTTCTTTTTTTTTAAATTTATTGTTTTACACTTGTTTTGTTCCATCTTTTTCTATTATTAATTTTATCTCTGTCTTCACTCATTGGTATAAATTGTTTCACAATATATAATTTTAAATTTAAACTTTTTATTTATTAATGTACTGTTGTCTTGTAGTATCCTGCTCATGTACATTATCTCCACCAGCTTATTCATACTAGACCGCTTTTACGTAGTAGAAAGCAGAGAGAAAGACTTATTTGTTACGTTGTGTATTTTGCCTATTCTATGCTTCTTTCGCTTCATAGTGACAATTGGACTCGTTTGCGTCGCTTGTTACTTTCGTGCATTAGTTAGCATATGCCTAAATCTAAACTGGTTAGCGATCAGTTTTACAATGATGTCCCCTTTTTAATAGTAATCACTCGTTCTATTTCCCAATTAAGGACGTAATTCTTGGCCTTAGACGAGGAAGGCAACGTTGTTTTGTCTAGCGTACTTCAGGCTGTTCGAAAGCCTCTATGCAAACTTCGCTTGCGGTAAACTAACTCGTTTTTTACCATGATATTTCTATGTTTATTTCTCTGTTTCTATTTGATCTACTATTACCAATATATATTGCTTGTACAATTTTATGTTTGCCACACTTCTGTGAAGAACTCCGGTTGAGCTATCAAATATATTGTATTTATTTATCTCCCAAGCTTACCCGGTTTCTCATGACTAGCATTTAAAAAAATAATAAATGACTATTTGCATAGTTTTAGTAAAGTTATTTATTAATTAATATCAATGATGTTCTGGTATGTAAAAAGTATGGGGCGAACAATGAAAAATATTCTGACGTACTTTTAGTAAAACGATAATTGAGGATGTCATGGTAAGCTAGTTACCATACTGGGTTAATGCCGGATTCTTCTAGAATAATATTTTTGACACTTTAATTAGAAAAATCAGAAATCCTAATGTAATAGTAACGTGAGATAATTGCAAAGATATGTTATGGTACAAACATATAAATCCACTATGTTACTAATATTTCTACGCATTAAATAAAAGAATTTAGTTTAATATTGTCCGACATAATATAAAATATATTCTCGTAAACATGGTCAACTAATATATAACTCAAAATGATGTAAAAATAGCCTTTTTGGACATTAAAGTGCTTTTGGTTCTTAGTGATAAATATTATAATGTCGTCTATTATCAAAAATAGGCTATAAACAGATTTTCCCACATATCCAAATCTTTATTTAAGTAGCATATCTTTGTCGCTAGACAAATAGAAAATTAAACATTTGCTTAGACAACAAATCATACATTTAGAATTGTCTAGAATCTAACGAAATAAAATTTTAATAATGTATGGTGCTGCTAGGGTTAACAGAAAATATACGCCAGTTTTATATTTATTATTATATTACTGACTAAATGAGTGAGTAGTATGTCGAAACTACTTGCAAAATTCAGTCGTAAATGTGACCGTAGCGTATGAAGTGACCGCAAAGTATATATATATCACAACTTTTGAAAGTCTATTTGAACACTTTGGATAACGTTTAGTTATCAAATATATAATCATTTGTTATTCAGATACACTAATAATACACTTGATATATTAAAAAAGGCAGCTATCGTTTTTAGGTATACCTTGTTAATCACAGAAAAGGTTAGGTTGTGCATTTCGCAAAATAGCCGGTTTACTGTCTATTGATGGAAATTGTATTTTTTGTGAATAATTGTATGTTATGACATATTTTGAAAAATATATCAAAAAATATAAAATGAATCTAAAATGACCTTTTTTAATGCAGATTGTACAGTATACAATGTACCTTACTGTTTTATGCAATATTAGCTATTTTGAACAATTTCATACTTAACTCTTTTTAAAAATATAAAAATCTTTATAATAAATACCAGTCGATAGGTAATGTAATATACCTTAATTTTTCTATAGATAAAAAAATTAAATACCTGTTCAGTTTTTGGTACTGAAGTCTTCGACATAGTCGGTGACCTAAAGGTATAGATGATATACATACATATATATGATTTTATCTCTTGTGTTGTGTTGTTTTTATTTATTTATATATTTAATTATTAAATCTTGACTGATGACCATCCCCAAATTTGAATATTAAATGTCTTGTTGTAGATAAATGTAAAATTATATAATTCTTGTTCAGGATATTAGATAAAATTCCATGTTTGATCCATAATTATTAATATATTTCTTTGCAAATGTAATATACTATTAAACAATGTTGTGCTTTGTTGTGGATAATAATTATGTTTATTTATTATACATCAAATATAATAATTAACGTTAGAATACGTTTTTAAATGTTACTTAAATACGGAATTACATAAATAAAATATTACAACAAATCCATCTATATTTAATATTTCATTCTAGTTAATTGCTATTCACTTTCCAGGGTCCCGGTATGGGTGCTCCGCTTGTAACCACGGCGCTAGTAGCCCGCACGTTTGCCCAACTCTGGCAGAAGCCTATTCTGGCTGTCAACCACTGCGTTGGCCACATTGAGATGGGTCGTCTGGTCACGGGTGCTCTGAACCCAACGGTTCTCTACGTCAGTGGTGGAAACACGCAGGTTATTGCTTACTCGATGCGGAGGTACAGGATCTTCGGGGAAACAATTGACATTGCGGTTGGCAACTGTCTGGATCGGTGAGTGGAAAACGGGAAGTTTTTTTTGTTGAATGACGTAATTATGGACAACAAAATGTTTAGTTTGTGGCGTAGGCCTATGTTAATTGTACAAGATTGCATTAGGGGCCTATTACTTATCTTTCATTAACACCATTGTTTAGTAACATTTACATACTATTATGATATATGAATATCTTAACCAAGAAAAGTATACATTTTAGTGACTAAATTGCATTTTATGGTTAAACATGCATTACAATTTGCATTAGATTTCGATTTATTTGATTATACAGAATTTGAAAGCGGGTGCATACTATTTAAATTCACCTTTTATTATTTTTTTTAAAATTGCGTCTGAACATATAGGAGTTTAAAACGGTTTTGTTGGTGAATTATTTAAAAAAATTAAATGACATATAAAACTATTTTCAATTATAAAAATTCGGATAGTTCTGTAAGCCACTTTTTAATTAAATAAAATTTTTACTTAAATATATTATATATAATTATATATATTTGTGCGATTCCATAAACTTTAATATTGGCATATATTGTATATGCTTTTTCATCCAACCACTACGAGTGTTATAAAGTAGAATCACATTAAAGATTGATTCCCCCCCCCCCCCCCTACATTCAAGCAATTCAAAGAGTAGATAATTTTGTTATTGAATATATTTACGTACGGGAGGGAGTGAAATGTTTCTACTCATGTATAATAGTTAATCGTAAATATTACATCTTACTGCGTATAGCCCTATATTTAAATTTCTTATTTTATCCTTTAAATCAACCATCGCTAATTCTCGCCCCGGCCCGTGTCTCCAGCTTCGCCCGCGTCATCAAACTGTCCAACGACCCCAGCCCCGGTTACAACATCGAACAGCTGGCCAAGCAGAGTTCGGGCCGGCTAGCCGAGCTCCCCTACATAGTGAAGGGGATGGACGTCTCCTTCTCGGGGCTGCTCTCCTTCCTGGAGGACCGGGCCCCGGGCTGGCTGGCCTCAGGCGAGTACACGCAGGCGGACCTGTGCTTCAGTTTGCAGGAGACAGTGTTTGCGATGCTGGTGGAGATTACTGAGCGCGCGATGGCGCATTGTGGGTCGCAGGTGGGTCTCCAAAAGTCTCCAAAATGGTTCTGTAAATAAGTCTTGACTTAAGTTTTTTGAAAAGAGCCTATGAATCCTGCTCAGCTTATTATCTTACTCTCCATGACCTCCCACTAGGAGGTACTGATCGTGGGCGGTGTCGCCTGCAACACCCGGCTGCAGGAGATGATGTCGGTAATGGCCGGGGAGCGGGGGGGCCGCGTTTACGCCACCGATGAGCGCTTCTGTATCGACAACGGGGCGATGATCGCCCAGGCGGGCTGGGAGATGCTGTGTTCCGGGCAGACGACTCCGCTCGAAGACACCTGGTGCACACAGCGCTATCGGACTGATGAGGTGGAGGTGACCTGGCGGAAGGACTGAGTTATCCTCCATAAGGCGATCGATGATTGTTCTCGTCGATAGGGTTTAATGATTGTCTTGTGTCGACTCGATGATTGGGACCGGTGTATGAAGTATTTAATATTTTGAAATGTAATTTTTTTTTTGAAAAGGTGTCACATTTTGCGGTGAATTGATGCAGTCGCACAAGATCAATGTTTTTGATACCGATAGTGTTATAAAAATCATATTATTTTATTATTTTTATGGTGTAGATACAATATATAAGGTTGTGAAAATCTGGTTTAATAAGTGATAAAATAGTATTACTTAATATTTAAATCTGAAAGTTTAGCATGTTTATAGTAAAGAATTTATGTTTATAAATTCTTGTTTGCGGAGGACTTTACTCAATGATTCTATAAGAATGAAGTTTATTGTTTAGATAAGTAACCTTCAAATATTATACTTTAAAAAATGAATTTTTTCTAGCTTCCACAAGTGTATATTTCGTTGTCTTGAGAAGTGTCAATGCAAATTTATTTTACCCAATCACAATGAAGCACCTTAATTTTTACTATTACAAATATAGATGATGAGAAGCTTTGCGCTCATATTAATTACTTTTTCAGTTCAGAAAATGCTTATATATAGTCCTTAGATAATCCTTTATGCAAGCAGTAAATATGGTTGTGTGAACAACGTGTTACCTGGTACGCAAACATAAGTATCTCATATCCATTTTAGCATATTATTTACGAAGCATTGTAGTATATCGGGATTTTACTTAGTAAATATATTTGCTTTCAGTAAATATTAATTTATGCTGATTAATGTTCTTGAATACAGAAACATTTGTATATTCTACATTTTCATGTGTTTCAGAATGTGACGGTTTTTTTATGGAACGTATATTGTGCAATTCATTCACTTTTGTACTGTAACATTTTTATGTATATATTTTTACTTTGTAAATAATTATAATTCTCAATTTTTGTTATAAACTTTTTTACCTGTTTTATCCGCATCTAGTTATTAATCTGTTCAAATATAATTAGCATTAGATTGGTAGATTCCGAATTTATTTTGCATAGTTTTTTAATGAATCTACTCTAAATTGAATATGAAATGTATATAAGCACAAAGTATGTTAAATTATAAAACTTTTCTGTAAAAATTTCATTGAATTTTTTTTCAATTAAAATATCTCTTTCTCAGTTTAGATTAGAAATATTTTACTGTTTTGATTAAGAACACGCGAATTGGCACCAGGCAAAAGTTTATTTTGAAATTGACGTATATGACATTTTCAACGGAATTGAATAGCTTTAATTAAACGATAACAAACTTTTGAATAAAAGTCTTAAATGGTAGTTTACAGTCGATATTTAAAGCTTTACACGGTTACTATTTTGGACCTGTTTCAATAATTTCTAATAAGCTTTTGTGTACTAATTAAGATTCTTTATTCCACATTTTAAGCCTAATGCTATTCAATCAAGGGGTACGATCCATATACTATATGACGATTGGGGGTGTCGTTTAGGCTTTTGTTATATCTGCATTGTAAAGGTTGCTTGTTGATGTGGCCAAAGTGTTGTATCGCTAGTTATTTGTTTATAACATATGAGGCTACGTACATATATGTTAGCTTAACATGTATTATATATATATTTTGAAACGGAAATGAACCCTATGTTTTTGTTAATGTGAAAATGTTTATCTTGATTTATAAATATAGCTGCGTATATTTACGGGTGCGGGTCAGAAATCAAAGCGTTGTATAACTGGGTAGGTGAGTGGTTTGGCCTTGCGTTATAAGGGTGGGTAGATGGTAACAAAAGGCTAATTATCACATTATATGTAATATATGGATCCCCCCTTAACAGTATAATAAAGTCCGTATCTAAAAATAAAGTAATTTTTGTTGTAAAAATGGATATCCATAAATGCAGTAATTTGTGGGGCTCGGTCCAATTGCAATGATGTATCACTCCTGAAAATATAATTTTATTTGCTTGACTAATATGTAAAATTAATTTTGATGTCACATGGTGTATAGGCTACTTGTTATAAGTTTTTGGCGCATATTATAGTAAAAATTGAATATATATTATTTAGGCGTACGTCATTTTAACGTTGGACTTAAAACATCCATTTCGTGTAACGTTTTGGTTTACTTAAAAAATAACAGCATTGAATATTTGGGTTGAGTTTTATTTTTTGTTTTATAATGACACTTAAATTATAACTCATGAAATAAAATAGTTATTCTAAATAATATGATAAATAAGTTAACAAATGCTGTTTGTGTCCTTTAAAAAAAACGTTGGCATTGTCTAATTAGACAGTACCATTATTATTTATTATTCAAAGTAATCTTATTAGCACAAATAAAATGTGAATAACATAAGTAAATTAATAAATATATTGTATATTCACAGAAAAAAATTTCACAAAAATGTTTCCTTATTGAACTAAGTTTTTAAGATATTTATTAATTATTCAAAATAAAATACCAAATCAGCGTTTTAGTTTCACTTAATATGTTTAATTATCTATAAAGTATTTTTTAAATTAGTCCATGAAATATTTACCTAACAATGAAAATGTTAAATTCTTGTGACATATTAAATGTTTTTGTAAAAGTTACAAAATGACTATTAGATTTACCGGTATAGGCGCTATACATTCACTGTATTTTGCAAATAATATATATATGAACATTGTGACTTCGCTAGTAAGTATGAGGTTAAATAATGAAAGATTGGGGGATTAATGAGCGTTTTCGAAAAGATGAATTCGCAGAATCGCTCCTAAAGTCAAGAATCGTTTAACTTTCCGAATGGTCGTTCATGGTTGCTCTTTTTTAATGTAAAGTCTTGAAACCATAAATATATTTTTAAGCGTCATTATTATAATTAGTTACCACTATAATTATTTTTTAAAAATTGTTATATTGCAAATTTATACATACATAAAATGGTTCTACAATGAAAATTTTATTAATATATATTAATCTATGTAATTCAATTATTTCTAATTTTATTATTATATATAATTATATGTAAATTATAAACATCGTAAATTTATATGTCAAAACTAAGTTATTCTTTAACATTATTTATTATTATTATTAAAAGGCAAACCCCTTTATTATATTCGTTAATACATATAAATGAATGAAAAATATAATCTAACATATTTATATATATATTATTTATATATATATAATATTATATTATTTCGAAAACTTAAACTAATTAGATTCTATTGACACGATTATAAATTTTTATTGAAGTTAAATATTGTGAAATAAAAAATAGTACACTCTAAATTAAATAAATATGCTGAACGGTTATCTATAAATATGAAATATAAGTATACTGTTAAAGACTAGTTGATAAGTATAATTTCACCAGCATTTAATTAATAAATAAAATTATTGAATTCTTTCTTTTGCTGTCTAAATATAGACTATAGATACATACATTATGATATATATATTCTAAATAATCACACATTCTTCATTTAATTATTTATATTGATTATATATATAAATATAATAATTGTAAACCTGAATAATATATCATTATAATGGCTTAATTTTTAACATTATTGGGATCCACCATATTAGTAAAAAAAAATGGAAAGGGCACCTACTAATATATTAGATGCTCTAAGTTACGGCTATAATAAAAATGGGGTTATTTTAAAGATACACGCATTCATATATATGCATAGAAATAGAAGTAGTTATTTCTATGCTTATATCATATGAATCTTTGAAAAAGCAAATATATAGGCTATCCTAAATATACTGCATTATATATTTTTAATATCTGAACTTTAAACTGAATTATTTTAGGTTTAAATATTGAACCGTTTGGTGCAATATATATATCATGCAAGAGGCCGATCCAGAGATTTAATCAAGGGGGGTACAACATCCAATTAGGGGCGCACATAATTGTATTCAAATTGCGAAAAATTATATCACTCTTTTAAGTACTAAAGGGCACAATACTAACTCATAGGAGCGCTAACTGACACCCGTATGAGGGGGGCACGTGCCCCCTATTTATAAATAATATTTTAGAAACTTTAGTTACAGTAGACTTTCAAGAATTAATATTTATGATTTTGATAATTACTATATTTAATAGTATCTACTGTATAATTGCCTACGTATTATATACTGTATAGACAGTGTTTAAGCTATTGGTATAAAAATAACTAAGAATAACAGATGCCTCACACTTTATAAAGTAAAAAAATTGCAGAATAGTCTTCTAATCTAAAAGTAGTTTTATTTTAGAATGGCACCATGTAAATGAGACCAGAGTGGGCTTCAAAATAAGGAGCTATTAAAAATGGACACATAATCTAGTAGGAAATAACCATATAGGAAAAATCTGATTGCGCTAAGAAAATAACTTTACCTAGAGGAAACCAAGATAAAAATCACGATGTGGACACCTAAGAATTTTATTGTATCTGTTTTAACAACATACAAATAATTTAAATATATTATCCAAAATGAAAAGTTTTTATTTTTAATTAATTTGTTTTAATTGTCTTAAAGTAGCTGAAAAATTAAAAACGTAGCAACTGTAAACAACGTAGTTTTATTATCGACATAATTTTGTTATAATATTTTTGAGTAAAATTTTAAAAGTTTTGTTATATTTCATTATGTCAGGTAATACATAAAATTATAGTTTGCTAATTATTGTATTAAATAAATTCGATTCAAGCAAACCTTTTAACCTTAAGTGTTCATTCAAAAAAAGGTGTCTTCTGACTCTGTTATTCTCATATAGACATAGTCATAGTCATGATTATATCCTGATTGACTACATATAAATTCACGGAATATTTACAATTTTTGCCCCAGTTCCATAATTTAATAAAGTTAACTATTTATATATTATTTAAAATATGTTTCATTTATAAAATAAAATTAATAGTCCTCTTACAAACTGTTCCTACTCCTATACTTATAAATATAGACCTAGCTATAAGTATATAGACATATTTATAGTCAATGTTGTGATTTAATTTTTCAAAATTTAGACATAAATACATTGCCATATTTTAAAATAAATGATTTACTTTTTTTATGAATCATATTCTATAATTCATATCACTCTATCATTCAAGGATAAGTTTTATTCTAAATTACCAGAACTAAATATTTACTCATTTAAATTATTTATTTTAAAACATGACTCTATACATTAATCTGAATGTACTAAATGTATAATTATTTATAATATATTTATCTACAGTCCATAGACTTAGAGTAATAAGTATAATACATTATAGTAATAATTATAGACGTAATATCCCTTCATTTATTTTAATATTTACTTTATATAAATTAATAGGACAAAGTTAAATGATAAACATAAATTATGAATTCATTCTCTAGATTTGTAAATTTTTTAAAGTTTCAGTTTACTTATTTAAAGAGAAAAGTAATAAAAAAAGATTTTATAACATACTAAATTATTATTTAAATACATAAATTACCTAAATAAATCATAATATAAAAAATTATTAATTATAATAAAAAATATAATTGAATTACTTATAAATAAAATTATAATATATTAAATTAAAAAAATATAATTATAATGTTATTATATATTATTAACTTTATTATATAAATATAAAATAATGTATACAATTATAATATTAATGTTTTCAATATCTTCATTCAGTAAATCATGCTTGTACATATTTAAATAATTTTAATAATATCAGAAAGTTAAATAGGTAAAAATATATAATTAATTCTGTACATTAATTAAAAAAAAAATCAGTTTACATATTAAAATTTGTTTTATATATTTTTATATATTTAACATAAAAGAATGCATACTTTTAAATTATAATATAAGAAAGAGCACAATCTTTACACACAAATCAATGTTGTTGTTATATCACAACATACCTTCATGCAGTCCTCATAAGAATAAGAGCTTTTCTGAACTATGAATCTTTTACTATTAGTACTAGTGTTTATACTTGTTTATCTGTTTGTCATTCTGGTTCCTCACTCACATTATTTTAATAAATAATGCCCATTTTTATTGAAAATAACAGTAGAATAAATACCTCAGTGCCCTAAAATGGATATACAATATATCATATATAGTATATATACCAGGCGCGTAGCTACCATTGATGCAGATACGCAAGTGCGTGCAAATAGAATATATAGATATATGGTAGGTAGTACCTGCTGTGTAGTAGAAAGAAAGAAAGAAATCAATAAATAGTACAATAACGAGTGAGTCATCAGATAGCTAGCTACCTAGGTAATGCATTGGTTGATATTCGATTTGTTAATAATGATTTCCAATTGTAGTTAGTTCATTGGAATACCTACAGAGAAATGGAGATGTGAAGTCTGGTCAACAACTGTCAGCCATTTT
>JAUZND010002719.1:0-12689 GCA_034780555.1 Coelogynopora nodosa
CTTGAGTCCGAATTGACTTGGGTCCGAGTTGACTTGGGTCCGAATTGACTTTGGTCCGAATCGTCCTTGAGTCTATAGTTCGTATAATAAATTTTAAATAACGCTCGTGTACAGTGTAAAACAAAACATGTTAAAATTAAACATTTAAAAATATTTAAAAAACATGCTATGATTTAATTGAACGAATTTTTTTTCTCCTTTAATTACATTATTAAACGTATTCAAATGAAACTATTTCATTAATTACAAAAAAACATTGATTTACCTACATCATAAGACTATATATTTAAATGGATTTTAAATTTTACTACAATAATAATTAAATGTTCTATATATTTATTATATATTTTTAATTAAACACTGTGAAATAATATATAAATATGTATATAAACATATTTTTAGTTGTCAATTATTTTTACGCAAATATCATGTTTAATAGTTTCTTTAATAGTTTAACTATTTTATTTATGATATTTGATTTGTTTCGCATTATATTGGTTATTTAAAATATTTACAATAATAAATTATATACATCAAAATATATTTCACATATATCAATAAGAATGAAATAGAATTGGAATAGCTGAGGGGAATGAAGACGCGATTTGCTATAATGACGCGAATGTGTAGTATTAGAATAGGTACATTGAAGCATAATAATATACATACCTTCAAACTTTCCCGATACTATATGCGTCTATAATACTATAATTGCGACCTATAGTGCACCATATTATAACATATATATATATAGCATAACCATTTTTAAAATGAAATTTGTCAATGTTTTTCAAAAAAATAATATCAGATATCTCAATAAATATGTTTGATATATACACAAGTTATAGAAAAAATTGTTTTCTTTGTCATTAAAAATTTTAAAAAATGTCCACTCAGCTTAAAATACGGGTTTCATTGGTTATCCCCTATTCATATCTGAAGTAGGACTGATATCTTAAAGTTTATATCGGATTATAAAAACACATGCATGCTAGATTTAACATTCTTAACAATTTCTACTTATTAATTATGTTTATGTTGTGCAATTTATTTTTTATAATTATACTGAAAGGTATTGTGAAATAATATAATAATTTCCCAAAATGTATTGAACAATTGTAAATTTGGCTTTAACTGTGCAAAAATTTCCCCAATTTGATACATTTTATATTTTTAAAAGAGATGCTGATATTGTTAAAAGAAAGGGTTACAATATTTATTAATTTTTTTGATAGATAATGTTTGCTATCATACAGCGTTTTTCTTTAAAATGTGTAATAATTGTAGCAATTTGTTAGTCCTACTGGACATGTTACACCTCTACCAGACTCCTATCTGAACCTCTCTGTATTTCATGCAGAGTCCTGCAGACGTCTATAACCTAACTTCTAGACTGTAGATTTAGCGACGCTCATAATACATATATTTGAACCTCCCTGCGACATCAAGAGATGTTTTGTGAACGTCACCAATTCGACGTCCAGCGTACCTGACGTCCAATAAACGTCTAGACTCTGATGTCCATATTTTTACGTCCAGTATACATTGCGCAAAAGTAAAATACCCCCGCGACTTCGCTGGACATCCACAATACGTCCAGACTCTGACGTCTATGGTACGTCGCGTAAAGATCAAGGACCCGCTCGACCTCCTTCATGGACGCGTCAAAAGACGGTCATGGGTCGTCCGATTGTTTGCTGCGGTTACGTTCGTTTGGCATGATATACATATACTTATTTAAGGTGTGTCAGAAGTTTAAATAAGCTAAAAAAATAAATGTGCAATTATATTATATGGCGACTTTGGAATATATGATTGCTAAAGCATATATTAGGTTATAATATAGTTTTCGAACTGCCATAGGATATTTTTAGAATAATCACCCTTTTAAAAGTATTCAAAAGGTTACAAATTTTTTTTTACATTGAACGCTTGTGTGAAAACTTAATATGATAAAGAAAATTTCAAAAATAATGTACATGAATAACATTACATTGTATGAGTGACACACCTCATTGCATTTTCTAACTGTTGCACGTACAATACGTGAATGGGCTTGTCATAAAGATGTACACAGGTGTCCTAAAGTTTTTATTTAGGTTTACATCGCCCGCTTTCTTCCTTATCTTGCATAATATGTAACGAAATGATAGTCATTCAGTCTTCTGGAGAAAAATATGTGACAATATTTGTCATCATTGATGGATCTTGCGGATTATTTGAATCAGTTTTTTGACATTTTGTTCTAAAAATAAAATTTAATTTTTTGTAGTATTGTCCCTTTCTTTAAGAAATCTGTCTCAGAATACAATATATTTATAAGGAATCTTTCTAGTAATATATTTTCAAAAAATATACATACAACGGTCTAAGCTTGACAACGAAATTTCCCATTTTAGAAAATGTTGGACTATACTTATACACCGTCACCTCACCCCCCGGAGTAAAAGTTTGTGCTGTAACAGATAATTTTGAAAAATCTTATATATACATCTATAATATTAATAAAATATTTTAAGTATCTTCTAAGGAATCTTTAGGAGAGTTCGTTGGCTTTCCTGAAGTACTTCCAGGAGAAAAATGATTTAGTAGTTCGCAGGCGTTACCAGCTTTTGCAACGATAGCATAAATTTCTAGGTGTATCTTCGGCGGTGCACTGGTTGCAGAAAATATTTAAACTAAAAAAAAATATATACATTAAATACTACTTGATAAAATATGATAATGCTATATAATTTTTAACTAATTTCCCACAAATATTAAATATAAACCGATGATATGCTAAAATTAAATTGATATTCTATAATCAAAGAAATCAGTATAAAATACACTTGTTGTTTAATAAAAATAGGCCAATGTGCTACTGGAAGTTAATAATAAAGAAATTAAAAAACTTGCATTGATTATTAAGCACAATACTTCCTTTGAACTGTCGTCGGGCCGCCTTAGCAGCGTTATTAAAAAATACTATTATACGTAATAAATTAAATAAAAAATGGAAGCTTATATAAAATTAATCTAATCATATTTTGTAAAGTAATTCTGCCACTCGGCCGCTCGAGTATCGTAATACCGCCTTTGCATTTCTTTCGCATATCGACCACTAAATCTTCAACCAGGATCTCTCCCGGCCTACTTCACTAAAAGCTTGTTACTCTCCAATCTTTGACAAACTATAATGTGCTATATTTGGACACAGAAACATAAATTTGGTACAGATATTTTGTTCCATACGTTTTCCCGGAACTGCATAGTGGAAATATTATAATCGGTGTAACTTATTTTCTATCTTTTATGGTATATAATTATAATTAGTAACCAGTGGCAACCATATTTGCACCAACGTCTACTGATAATTGAAAACGTTTTTATAATCATATGAAGGAAGAGGAAGGATTGTTTTTTTGGATGCACTTTTTAATAAAATATATAACTGATATAATATATATTTTTTTTAATGTGAATTATCTAAAATTAAAGTAATAAATTGATAAAATACATCCTATTTTTCCAATTTAATAATCATTATAGTATCTACTACTACTGTATTACAATTAAGATATTCCTTAAATACTTAACATATATTTTATATTTGTACATACTTGTCTGTGCTCAAATGGGATTATGACAGATGTTGTGTTTTTTCTTTGATATTCACGACCCAAAAAAGCATAATGTGTACCTAGTATTTGATTTTTAAGTTTTGCGTACCTAATGCTACAAATAAAAAATTCTGTTATCTACTTTTATCTGTTCAAAATGATGAAAATTGATTAGATAGTTATCTATACAGTTTGATGTTGCCGGATAATTTCGTTGCTTTCGTCCATTTGACGACTGTTCAAAGCAAATTTGTTGAAGCTATATCCAGATAAGACGTAAGTTCTATTTAGTGGAACCCAAATTTGAATCGGCAGTTTTTCTAACAACACAACTGAATCTTTTGTCGTAAACCCATCTATCTTTTATTTCATGTCAATAATCTCATAGATATAGCTTCGTAGATTTTCTTCCGTTTAATCTGCAGTTCACCATTCATTTTCAATCGCAACTTCGGTCTTATACGTCTATATATTTACGAGGAACCAGCCACTCTTATTATTTGTGAATTTGTGTCTTTTAAACTCGACTATACTGTAATAGCGTTCTTCCATCATGCTCAAAATTATAAATCCAAAGTTGCAATGTGTTTTAAATATCTGTGACTGTATAGTTAAAGCACAGTCCAAATATATATTAAAATATATATATATTAAAAAATATGTATTAAAGGAACTTCATTTGGTTGTCTCTTGAAATTAAATATAAACACTGTTGTCTCGTAAAAAAATACCTTTACGGTTCTGCTCCCGTATACCTCTCCAATTTAATTAAACCTTCGACATCTTGTGCTATACCCCTGCAAGACTTCGCTCTCAATGCGACGTTATGTTTGACCAAACAACATCAAACTTTTTGATGGCCATGGAATGTTTCCTTTTGCTGGCTGCTCCTAGCATTTGAAAAATACATTCTGCAGCCTGTAGAAAAGAAGTTTAGTTAAATATTGTTAGGCGTCTTACTAAAACAATAACTATTTCAGTAGACTGTGAATGTAGTCTGACAGCCAAATGGGATTTTAGGGGTATGCCTGGAAGTAGTTTACATACAATGTTTTTTTTATTGATTTGGGTCGCTGAGACCATCAATATTAACAATCCGCTTGATGACACCCGGTCACATTTGGGAATTTTTTCTAACTTGCATAAAACCAGGATGACCTCCATTATTCAACTTAATATAGGCCTACTATAATTAAGGTATCTCGGCTTCTAGAAAGAATGTTAAACAAATCTAAAATGTTTTAACGTGGCTTTAACACATTAGGAATCCATTGAAATAATGTTTATTACGATTTGACAAATCCTTCACTTGCATAAATCTAAGTTGGCGGCCGTTAAGCTTCTCAGAAGACCGATTTTATGTCACCACATTCTTGATACAATTTTGGATACATTTTAAATGATTTCTTATAATGTTTAAAAAAAATAAAGGTCCCATAAAATAATACATTTTATATTACAATTTAAATATATTATTTTATTTGCATATTACATATTTCCATAGTGCATGACATTGTACACAGTTATCAACATGATATTCCTATCATTTTCTGTGTTGGCATTAAACCTTTATGTCTAATTGTCATCGTCGTCATCTGCATCAGAGGCTACATCACATTAAGTCAGTTCATTATGACAGTTCTCACCAAGCCATCCGCAAAATATACTGCACGGTAGTTTACCACTCACTCATCCACATCTTTCTTATTTGCATAGTCTTTTACTTTCACAAGAACAGCGAATCAGTTTTAGAATCTCTTGTTGAGCAAGGGACACATCTTCATGTATCGATTTAGGCAACATAGTCTTGAAACTGTCGTCACGAACGTATCCATGTTCGGTTGGATTTAGAGAGGGAGGGTTTAGATCCAAAGCGTGTTTCCGAACATCTAGCTGCGTGCAAGTGTGCTCGCTTGCCATTTTTCAGAAATGCTTCTGTTGTGGGAGG
Source organism: Coelogynopora nodosa (assembly GCA_034780555.1). Classification (NCBI taxonomy): domain Eukaryota; kingdom Metazoa; phylum Platyhelminthes; order Proseriata; family Coelogynoporidae; genus Coelogynopora; species Coelogynopora nodosa. Next base: position 5,551 of record JAUZND010002719.1, read on the forward strand.
TAGAGACTTCAGCTTTGGAATGGCTGTGGTGCCCTTTCCAACCTTTGTAGCCCATAACTTCTGCCTTGTCTTAGACATACTGGTACAGTTCTTGTGGCCATAGTATAAGGCTACAAACTCGAATACCTGTCTTGTTATATCTGGTAACAATGCATGAATGTAACCCAAAAAGTGACAAGGAGTAGCCTTCAGTACTTTCAGTACCCTGACTTTACCAAGACCGAAATAGCATGCACATGTATCACAACCTGATAGGGCGTGCATAAACAACAGTCCATTTATTATGCTCGCCTGTCATGTTGTTTAACAGTAGCTTGTATGTCTATAGCGGTTCTACCATTAATCGGCGATTCCAGATCATGTAACTGCATGGTTAACTGTTGTTCAAAATAGTGGTGAAGCAGATCAGCAATCACTGACACGCCTACTTGTTATTCAGTCGCAAAACTCTTACTGCTTGTTGAACAATGGTGCAGTCTACCTCTTCATTAGATGTAGACATGTATTTTTTGTGGATCGTACCACTCCCCAAAACTTATTTTAAAAGGTGTGTTATTACTGCTAGTGATTTCAAGTTTGTGGGTGATTGTGTAGTCTCGATGGAAGCTAGTGTCAGCACTTGGGGTCAGTTCTTCACAGATAATTTCCATCAGCTGTGATTTATTGGGAGATAGATGTGTATCTAGAGCCAGTCGATGTACTCTGCTTGCTTCTATTGTTCTATTGCATATGGTTATATTCTTGGTACTGAAATCCTGGTACCTGTCGAACACGGGATGGACATAGATAGAAGTAAGTTTCGGTTGGATGTACTGTTTCAAGTTCACAACAAAGTTGTGGACTGTCCCATTCGCTGGTCAGTGTATCACCCAGAAAACAGCAAAACCATCTAGCACTCTACATTTGACTTTGGTAATACGTTTCTTGATGACATCTCAACTTGTAGTTGCTTCTTCAACTGTGCCTTAGCCTTTCCCGTTCTCATATCACCTGAGTCGTTGACAATCGATATAGGCACCTGGGATGATCATACGATAGTAATATTTTGATGTCTATAGTGTCATGGTAGCTAGCCTGGAATCCTATTACTCGTGAAAAGAGAAGGGAGGTATTGAACAACTTTGCTGTACCAATATTCACATGCTTCTTTGTTATTTGAATTGTCACCGTCTTATTTAAAATAGTCAATTTAGAAGCCATCTGGCCCAGAACTATCGAATTCTTCCATTTGTTTGTTCCCAATGGAAACAGTTTTATCCACGTTCACTGAAAAAGGTGCCACTCGATCACTGACATTTTTTACTATCTTGTCTGCTTCATTGTGGTGGACAGAGGATTGATGTTCTGATATAACTTTTGACGATTGGTTGCTCTGTCAGCTGCGTCTACTACAATCCTTGATTTTTGCTTCTTTTTATGGGTGTCCTTTTTTTTAAGCTTTATTTTCTATGTGGCACACGCACAAAGATTCATGCAAACACGAACCCATTAAGGGTCGCAAAAACTCGACTAACACAGCTGTTAGCCAGGAACGAGAGAGTCCGAGAGCGGGTTCGAACCTGTTCCGAGACAACAACCTCGGCATCCGCAAACCAGCGTCTTAACCATTCGGTCACCCCTTCCACAACTTGTTTTGCTGCATGATCTGTGTCACTCATATAGGCAATGTCTTTGAACAGTTTGCTTCGAATGTGGAGACCAAGTGCCCATGTAATCAGAGTGTCTGGTTGCAGTGTAATTCCAATGATTAAAAAAAATAAAGGTCCCATAAAATAATACATTTTATATTACAATTTAAATATATTATTTTATTTGCATATTACATATTTCCATAGTGCATGACATTGTACACAGTTATCAACATGATATTCCTATCATTTTCTGTGTTGGCATTAAACCTTTATGTCTAATTGTCATCGTCGTCATCTGCATCAGAGGCTACATCACATTAAGTCAGTTCATTATGACAGTTCTCACCAAGCCATCCGCAAAATATACTGCACGGTAGTTTACCACTCACTCATCCACATCTTTCTTATTTGCATAGTCTTTTACTTTCACAAGAACAGCGAATCAGTTTTAGAATCTCTTGTTGAGCAAGGGACACATCTTCATGTATCGATTTAGGCAACATAGTCTTGAAACTGTCGTCACGAACGTATCCATGTTCGGTTGGATTTAGAGAGGGAGGGTTTAGATCCAAAGCGTGTTTCCGAACATCTAGCTGCGTGCAAGTGTGCTCGCTTGCCATTTTTCAGAAATGCTTCTGTTGTGGGAGGTAGAGACTTCAGCTTTGGAATGGCTGTGGTGCCCTTTCCAACCTTTGTAGCCCATAACTTCTGCCTTGTCTTAGACATACTGGTACAGTTCTTGTGGCCATAGTATAAGGCTACAAACTCGAATACCTGTCTTGTTATATCTGGTAACAATGCATGAATGTAACCCAAAAAGTGACAAGGAGTAGCCTTCAGTACTTTCAGTACCCTGACTTTACCAAGACCGAAATAGCATGCACATGTATCACAACCTGATAGGGCGTGCATAAACAACAGTCCATTTATTATGCTCGCCTGTCATGTTGTTTAACAGTAGCTTGTATGTCTATAGCGGTTCTACCATTAATCGGCGATTCCAGATCATGTAACTGCATGGTTAACTGTTGTTCAAAATAGTGGTGAAGCAGATCAGCAATCACTGACACGCCTACTTGTTATTCAGTCGCAAAACTCTTACTGCTTGTTGAACAATGGTGCAGTCTACCTCTTCATTAGATGTAGACATGTATTTTTTGTGGATCGTACCACTCCCCAAAACTTATTTTAAAAGGTGTGTTATTACTGCTAGTGATTTCAAGTTTGTGGGTGATTGTGTAGTCTCAATTTAATTTCAAACAATACGAACGATAACTCTGAAGTGACTATAGTTAAGAGCAATTTGACTCTTACGGCAGGATTTACACATTTACCAGTGGAAACGGATGATAATGATGATGATACACATTTACCAGTGGAAACGGATGATAATGATGATGATACACATTTACCAGTGGAAACGGATTATAATGATGATTAAGTGGAGGACGAAGAGGAAACGAGTGAGGAAGAGTTCATCCGAAGAATGAAATGTTATCACGAAGCTGGTTGGCACAAAGTTCAACCAACATTACCAATACCAACATCACCACCTACTCTATCAATTCCAACTCCTATGCATTGTGTGGATAATCAAAATATTAATACATTCGTTCAGTTTGAACAATAAATATTAAATATTGAAACAATTAATCCTGAGCAAGATGTTTCGGCAGACAATTTATTTACGGGTTATTTGGTAATATTTCTGACGTTAGTGACGAGGAAGATGTATCTCTGAAAAGTTACAAAACCTCAATGATTAAACAAACTAATCAACCATCTCATATTGTTAACGATGGTCAATTACCATGTTCTTCTACCACCAAGAGACTATAAACAAATGCGGTAATTGTAGCGCTCTATTTAGTTATGTATCCATGCTGTTTTCTCAAAGAACGGCTTGTTATCGATCCTGATAATTTACCATAGATTTGTGAGGATTCCAATGACTGTATTATTAGGAATGTACTACAGAGAAGCAGGAAAGGAAAAACGCAATACATACGTTTTACTTCTAATGAATTGGATATGCAACCCACAGCCTTTTTTGAAGATGCTCTCCCTTTAATCATCGAATCGGTTGAACAACATTGTATAAACTGTAATGGTGAGTGTAAGTCACATCCCTTTCTTAATGTTTGTGTCTCTCAGGTAAACGAATATGAAGATTTAGAAAATATGCAAAGTATGCCATTTTCTGTTGACGCTGTAATTCTCTCCAAGTCTCTCCAAATTCTCTAGCAAAGATAGAACATTTTACTCAATGGGGAAGTAATTGAACTGTTGTAGGAGTCGAATGGTTTGACCTTCGTATCATAAAATTCAGTTAAGCACCTGAATATTATGGACACTCAGATAGTGTTAAAATTCCTTTTTGACTAGCTAATAAAAAAGCTACTATTAATTTATCTACAGCTAATAATCAGTATTTCAAATATTAGGTATTGGTATATCTACAGGCAAAATATTTAGACAATCACAGAAATCGATATATAAATTATTATCCATTCAGTGACAGATACAATTGTAATGGAATTGAATAACCTGTTAATGCTAAAGATATATATATATATATATACATCTCTTCGAACGACATAATAAAATAATTTTTATATATTAGAATGGAATGAAGAAGATAATCTTCATTCTGTTAGAATTATACAAGACGCCGAAAACTTCTCTACCGGTAATCCTGGACAGGTTATCAATATAATAGCATTAAAAGACTCGGCCCATTATATCCTGGTGATTAACTTAAATTGTTTACTAGGAAGCAAGAAAAGAAGACGCAATGGTAAATAGGCCCATTATAGCACAGTTTGCGAGCGTTGCCTCCATCCGTTCTCCTCAGATGAAGTGCTGCTTCAACATAGAAACACTTGTTACTCAACACAAGCAATCACACTAGTTCCTAGTAAAAAGACTCATATAGAATTTGAGTCGTGGAGATTTTGTTAAAGGTTACTTTATATTGTATATGCCGACATTGAATGTACGTGTTAAAGGATGAAACCGATAAAATTAAACACAAACCGGTTGCTTTTGGTATGATTCTTGTTTCTCATCCAGAACTGAAAACTCCTCTTTTCAATCCTGGATATGTTAGTTTTGTTGGTGATAATTGTATTATGGAAGTGATGAATCGGTTAGAGTTGTGTGAAAAAAAATTATATCAGTGGAACAAAGACCATTCAAATGAAAAAGTTCAATGGGCGAAGGAAGAGAAAAAACTGCATTATCAATATAATGTTTGTTACATTTATCGTAATATCTTCTCAAACTTCTAAGTCAAAAAGTCATCGACATGACCATCACACACGAAAGTATCGAGGTGCAGCCTGTCAAGATTGCAATGTGAAAATGCGACTAGACAGAAAGATTCCCTAATTTTTTCCATAACTTTGAAAATTATGACGGAGTCATACTTTTTCAAACTGCTATCGGCAAGAAAAAAGAGTGAGAGCTAAGTGTTATTTCACAAACAAGGGGAAAATATATGGGCCTAACCGCTTTATTTAACGTGAACACAATATGTTACAGAGACAAGAAAAATAACAATGAATTAAAGGATGTCAATATTATAATGAAACTTGCTTTTAAGGACAGCGTTTAGTTTATGAAATCTTCACTCGACAATCTGGTCCATAACTTGACTCCTACGGAACTAATTCTCAGTCGTAAAGCTATTCCTGTCTTTGCTCCAATATATCTCATTACATCAAAGGGAGTTTTTCCATACTCAAAATTTTTCTCTTTGGAAAAAATGAATGAAACACCCCTAACTCCTCGGGAAACCTTTTTTAATGACTTATCTAAAGACGAATGCACAATCAAAGATTATGCACGTGCTTAAGAAGCCTGGAATGATTTTAGATGTCAATCATTTGGAGACTATATGTTGGCATATTTGAAACGTGACGTAGATCTACTTGCAGATAATATATTTGAGGCTTTTCGAAATCTCAGTCTTTGTGAGGATGGACTTGATCCGGCTTACTTTGTATCAGCACCAAGCATGTGCTGGCAGTCCGCTTTCAAAATGACTGAAGCAAGAGTTGAACTTTTAAACGATCAAGATAGATATTTTTTGTTGAACAGGGCACCAGAAAAGGCATTACGTTTGTAAACAAACATCATGAGAAAGCAAACATATCAACAGGGAGTGATCGAGTTGAACTCTTTTCTATCGATGCAAACAATTTATATAGCGACGATTCAATACCACACTCTAAATTGAATTGGATGAGTCAATAAAAAATGGATCAACTTGATATGATAAATGAAGATGCCAATGGAGAGACAGGAAACATTCTCGAGGTGGATCTGTACCCTTTGCCCCTGAAAAAAAGGCTCCTATTCAAAGTTGGTTAACTCCATTCATGTGCACTCAATTGGAGGATATTTTAACCAAGAGGACAACTAACAAGGATGGTTTTAAGTATAAAGGCAGCACAAAACTTCTGTTATCTAATAAAAATACGGAGAAATATATATGCCACGAACGACTTCTTCAAATTTATCTCAAACATGGAATGGTTGTTACTAAAATTCATAGATTTTTGGAGTTTCATCAGGAAGCCTTCTTTGCTAAATATATTTTGCGTACAATAGTATGCGCCGTCAACAGGCTTTAAATGATTTCGAGAATAATTATTACAATTTTTTGAAAAAAATTTGTTAAGACATTAGAAAAACCCAGAAAGAAGATAAATATTTCGTCTAGTAAATAATGAAGATCATCTGAGACTTTGGCAAGCCTTGCAGAATTTTTATGAACTACAATTTTTAATCCCGATTTATTTGGAGTTTGCCTGTGTTCCGAATGGGCTAAAAATTAACAAACCTATTTATATTGGTATGGCAGTGCTCGAACTCTCCAAGCTTATAATGTATAAGCTTAGATATGAAGGTTTAACAAATTATGCACATGAACTTGGCGGACAAATTGAAATACTCGCAGGGAACACAGATTCTTTCTTTTTTCGAGTGTCAAACATTGATGTTGGTAATGTTCTGCCTCAAAGAAAGTTGAAAAGATGGACTTTTAGATTCATCAAACTTTCCACCTGACCATCTATGTTATTCCAAAATGTATAAAGCGAAACTTGGATGTGTCAAAGACGAATGTGCTGGCAATCCACAGGATGAGTGGATCTTCCTCAGACCAAAGGATTACAGTTTAAGATCTGTAAATGGAAAAGAGCACAAGAGCAAAGGGTATTCAGAGATGTGTCATGAAGAAAGATGGAATTATATAATGACCAAATTAGAATCGGCTCCCACAACCATCATATGTACACTATGAACTTTAATAAAAGATCCTTATCATTTTTAAAGATAAGAGAGCCTGGGTCGCACTTACCAAATTCGTATGGAAACCATATGTTGAAAAATATGTTTCCTAATTATGCACCACAAGCACATAAAACAACAATTGCTCCTGTTTTAACCGAGTCATCGAACGACTAATTTGAAACATTCTTCTTACTGCTTGTTTAATAACAA
>JAUZND010002720.1:0-12688 GCA_034780555.1 Coelogynopora nodosa
TTATATTTTATTATTTCTGATTTCTTTCTTTTCTTTCTATCTGGTGAGCTGATTTTGCCTGATGGTTCCAATCAATTCTATTGATTTTTTAATGCTTTTTATTATGAATTATGATGTCATTATATGTAAAATAATGTAAAATACAAAAGAACACCTGTATATTTAGCAAGTTTGCTATTTAATCACATAGAATCAATTTTGTGTTAAATAAAAACATCAATAAATGAGAGTATATTATATTTATATACATTATTTTATATAAAAAAATGGTATTTGGTTTTCCAAAATGTCCAGCGTTCTCGTTAATCCAGCGTTGACACATGGTGTGACGGTAAACGCCATTTGTACATTTAAATATTTGTTCTTACATTAATTAGTTAACAAGTCTATATTAAATGAGAGAACTACTCACATCTACACAACTCAGTAAACACATAGCAAACTGGACAAACAGGACTAATGTACCAAAGAATCAAGACTATACTGATAGAAAAGAACTAAATAACCAAGTCACTAACAAAAAAGTTAGTCCAACTGGACATAATCATAGCTAGTCATCACATCTTGCGTGCTTCAAATATGCTGATAATCGAATCAGTTTCGTTACAAAAGTTGTTAGTCGACTCCTTCACAAATGGACCTTTTTAATAAAATGACTGAGATTCCCATATAAGGATAGTAACTAATCATCTATTAAAAACAATCCACTTGAGACTTGATTTAACGATAAAATATTATTTTTATGCAATTTTTTGTAAAAGTATGCAATGTTATGAGTACCATACAAGAATGTTTAGGTTTCCAAGTATCATTCATAATAATTCTCAATTCTATAAGATATTACGCATATATGTATCAATCATAAATATAGACCATACATTTCAAGGTTATGGCTCAAATTTCAAAAATCAATTTAGCTTGGTAGTCATAAGATAATTCAGATGTATAATTCAAAGTTCAGATGTATAATTCAAAGTTCAGATGTATAATTCAAAGTTCAGATGTATAATTCAAATTTCAGATGTATAATTCAAAGTTCAGATGTATAATTCAAAGTTTTATAATTTTTGTGAGTGTAAAGTATGTTCGAGACATTAATAAGTAATCTTTTTTACAGATATAATTTTTCCGAATTACAGTAATTTCAATTAAAAAAGAATTTATTAAGACGACTCTCGGTAAGAATTTAAATAGCAATTCAGTATTTTCAAATATATAACACATGTGGGAAATATCAATAAGTAAAACAAATAATTATTTATTACACATTTAAATAGCGCTGATTTAGCTGCTTACCTCCCCAAGGTTTTCTGCTATTTATTAAAAATAATACTAACTAATATAAATATAAAAACTTATATAACAGTAGTATGGCACAATCGTATAGCACAGTAGCATAGCACAGTAGTATAGCACAATCGTATAGCACAGTAGCATAGCACAAATATTATTTGATATTGAACAAATTAAAAGCAATTTATTGTTTAGTCATTTCACACAAATAATTAGGCTAAAACATAATTTTTAAATAATACGCACTTTTAGATATATTTAATGAAAACGTTAGAAATATATATAATTCTCTTCTTTTATTGAAAATATGACACAGAAACAAATCAAAATTTTCCCAAGGTTTCAAAATTACTTCGTTTATGAAACATAGTTATATTATACTGATAAAATATTATAGATACAAGTGTATAGTGCTGATTGTCCGGATAATCTATTCAAAATTTAATAATGGTTATATTTTTTAGAATTAAAAAAAACATCAATTATTGTTCATCACTATAGAAAAAGAACATATTAAATTTTAATATTTTATGTTTCTACAATTTTATGTTCCATTTTGATATTATGAGGACCAATAACGATGATATTGATTCGACTACAATAAACTACAACACATATCTCTTCATGTACAAAGTGATTGATCTTGTAATGACTGGAAACATTAATATTGATTAGAAAATATTTAATATATGAAATTGCTCTATCTTATCAAATTTTTTTTATTAAAAAAAGCATCTGGTTAAAACAAAATACATTTTCTGTCGGTCCTCGTTAGGGATTCTTGTAGGAGGCGGTGTCCTTGTAAGGTTCAATATATCTTGCAAATGTACTACTAACATATGCTACACACACATACGTCATTTCGTTGAAGGAACGAAATGTATATATATGTGTATGTGTATTACTAAATATAAATAGAAATTGAAACTGAAAGGGCTAAGTCGTTGTAATCAATTATAAACAAAAAATAATCAATACATTTTTTAATACATTTGAGCATCACACGAAACCAAATTGTCATTATCATGTTTTAAAAATTTGTAATCTACGCGCAAAGTGCTACTTAAAAAATATTAGTTACATACTTTACATAAAGTATTGTGCGATTGAAAATGACAAATAAAATATTTACACCGTTTCTTTGCATTAAGAAATCGTAAGTTATTTTGCACATGTTAATATTGACAACTAATAATTAAATATAACTAACAATAGTATATGGATTGGCGGAAAATTAGGATATTAGTCAATAATGCAGACTATAATTCCTCACACAAATATTCTTTAATACTCCACCACTGTGTTGTAGACTATGTACAATATATTGTAGCGTTGGCCTATAACAATGGAACATTATACATTATTACATCGTATTTGCTAGCAATATTATGTTTATACTTTTATTATTGCATGTTAAATCATACCCATACCGATGGTGTCTCACCACACATGCCAAAGATACTCATAGATAGTGTCTCAACACGCATGCCAAAGATACTCATAGATGGTGTCTCACCTCACATGCCAAAGATACTCATAGATAGTGCCTCAACACGCATGCCAAAGATACTCATAGATGATGTCTCAACACGCATGCCAAAGATACTCATAGATGATGTCTCAACACACATGCCAAAGATACTCATAGATGGTGTCTCAACACACATGCCAAAGGTACTCATAGATAGTGTCTCAACACGCATGCCAAAGATACTCATAGATGGTGTCTCATCACACATGCCAAAGATACTCATAGATAGTGTCTCAACACACATGCCAAAGATACTCATAGATGGTGTCTCAACACACATGCCAAAGATACTCATAGATGGTGTCTCAACACGCATGCCAAAGATACTCATAGATGGTGTCTCAACATGCATGCCAAATATACTCATAGATAGTGTCTCAACACACATGCCAAAGATACTCATAGATGGTGTCTCAACATGCATGCCAAAGATACTCATAGATGGTGTCTCAACACGCATGCCAAATATACTCATAGATGGTGTCTCAACACACATGCCAAAGATACTCATAGATGATGTATCAACACGCATGCCAAAGATACTCATAGATAGTATCTCAACATGCATGCCAAAGATACTCATAGATGGTGTCTCAACACACATGCCAAAAATACTCATGAAAACATAAATGCGTTATAATGTTTTCATTCTTCTTAGAAGTTATCAGGAGTTTCATAGGTGTTGTCGAAGCTGTTGATGTAGTCAACTTGATTTCTTACGTTTCCCAGATTCCTCGACCTTGACCTGGATTCGGCAACTTTTATGTATACCTGAGATGAGTTCCAACATGAAGGCAAACAGTAGTGTGTTGGATATATGTGTTTAATGCCTTCAGATAAATAGCCGATCCCCCAATTAGTACTGGTAAAATGCCTTCACATACACTCCAATGATTTAAGTGGATAAATCGATAGCCAGAGTTTTTTGTGACCCTCCTAATGAGTATTTCGCTGGGTACAATTTTGCTCTATTTTAGTTGACAAAAAACATTTTACTCGAATGCGTAGTCCAGACAAAAATATATTAAATTGTAAAATAGAAAACCGTTAAAGAAGATTATCCTATAAATATGTAAATTCACATACGTTATCATTTTTAAATTTATAAATATATTATATTTAGAAACTATATGAATGTTGGTTTTAAATCCCCATTTCGTTTAGATAAACCTTCTGTTATCTATCGTCATCTGTCGTCATCTGTCGTCATCTGTCGTCAACTGTCGTCATCTGTCGTCATCTGTCGTCATCTGTCGTCATCTGTCGTCATCTATTGATCGGTATGTTCTATTCCAATACGGGAATTCCAGAATAATGAATTAACGAAAACTTAATTATTAATTGGGTATGCGCATCAACTGGGTCGTCTCGTGATATTAGATATTGGTACGAGGCAGTATATAAGCCACCATAAAATTATATTATACGATTGATGAGGTTCTTGTTTATATTGTTGCAAAAGCAAGATTTACACAGGCGCAGGACAACCATAAAAGTGCACAAATTGTGTTTCAACTTTTGGTTTCTGATTAAATATGGTTTTATGTCTCTTTTATATACATCAAACATTAATGAGTTTTTTGGTATTTATGTACTGAGTTACAAAGAAAGTTAGACAGTAAAATAAAATTATAAGGCAAACATATAGTCGTATTATAGAATCCCCCACAAAACTCGCTTTACTGATTTCCCCCTTCATCTACCTTCGATTTTAAATTGGAACACGTTTCTGCTCTATTTAAGCTCAAAATTTATTGAGTACCATGGTACTACCTGGCTTATATAATGATGTAGTTTAGAGGAAAAAGTTTGTTCGTCTTAAAAAAGAAGATAACATACAGTATGAAATTGATGACAAATCTTCTAAAGAGCGAAACTTTTGATAAGTTGCGGTCAGTTATCTTGTGCATAGATAAATGTTTCCAGCGCTACCTTTTCTGCAATTTTTAAGTGTGAAAAGTTTTAAATATATATATTTATTTTCTTAGATTTACTTGGTAGTGCATACATGCTTACAGACAAACACCATTTAACAATTTAGCTGATTTTAAAATGAGATATTTAATTAGTGATTAAGTTCATTTAACGTTAATTAACTAAAAATTATTCGAATTTAAATAGTTTAAAATAAGTATCTTGAAATTATATCAATTTTTATGATTAGAATAAAATAAAAGGTTAAAATGGCTAAAAGTTGTATTTGGGATACATCAGCAAATCTTTGACAAAGTACACATTTTGTTCTACTAACAAATTGGTCTAAATAGAAGCTTTTTCATATCGTTTTTAGTATTTTATCTTAGTAAAAGTATACTTAAATGTTTTTGGTAATAGTCGCTGTGTAATACAGTGTAATTTACATACAATTGTATATATATATATTTATGTATTTATGTATTTATAATTATGAACTAAATAAATGAATATGTGAATATCGCACATTTTGCAGCTGCAAATAATTTTATTATATTTGATTTGTTTATTAGTTAGGAAAGTTTTTTGTTAAAATTTATCATCACATGATTTTGTTTAACAGGTAAGATGAACAAAAAAACAAAAGGCGTATTTTAATAATATACTGAAATATTTAATAGAGCAATTTCACTACAAATATTATACTTTATCTGATGAACTAGAAAACGTATTCTATAATACTCTTTCAAATTATGATGTCTATAAATTATAAATCATTGAAAACTCATTTAAGAGAAAGGTGTTAGAAATGCATCTTGTTTAGACATAATAGTTTTAGAAATACGAAAATACTTCTTAATATGGTCAAGAAAAGACTGCAAATAAAATTGAAAGGCAATTTAAAATTTATTCTTTACTTCACAGAATGAAAAAGTGACACGAACTTCATAATAATTTCTAAAGTTTATTTTCCATCTTTTTTTTTATCTTCCCAACATTTAGAAGTTTTTTCCTTTTGACATTAGAACTATTGTTGCTATATATAAAGTAATCCTAGAAGACGTACGTACATTAAATGATCCAGAAGATGGATGTACATTAAGTTATGTAATTGTACTTCAAACAATGCACAAGTTCGTCGTGTTCTTCTTTCAAATATTTATATATAAAACTAAAAATTACTGTCATATCTGTGAAGAATTTTTTTAAATGTATACATTTTTTAAAGCAAAAAATATTATCAGAAAGTAATTACTGCGAAATTTCCTTTTTAATTTATCTATTGAACTTTTTTACAAGTAAGTATATACAATATATTTATAATTTTTTGATTATTCTTGGAATAGTTGAAATTAGTGGAAAAGTTAACCTTTATATGAAAAGTTTACATTAAAAGTTAAATTTTATAATATATACAAATGGTTAGGAAAGCTAAAGGTTCATATATATATATATATATAATGTTAAAACGTTTAAGAATTATAAAATAATATTTACAAATTAAAATTTAAAATAGTTCAAGGTTTTAACCCTGTAAAATATAGATGTATAGTTTTCCTGTCTATTAACTTATCTATCATTTGGGAACAATAGTTTATGTATAAGAAATATATTTAACTGTAATATTTGCAACAAGAAATATGGAAGCTGAGAGCAATAATCCACGCCTATTGATTTTATTGGTTTTATTGATTTTGTGATGTTTATTGATTTTATGATGTCTATTGATTTTATGATGTCTATATAATAAGAAATACAATCCAATATAGAAGAAGAAAAAAATTATTATATATTAATTCTGTTGATAAAATGACAATTATTGAAACAACAATTAGGTAACAAAATAAATATTACTTTCTATACATTTTTTTTAGTTATATGCCGCCAAAAACTGCAGCTCTTTGAAGCTCTTCATACTAATTTTAATACCTGTTTGTTCATCATCTGGGAGCAATCTATCATGTCAGATTTTTTAACTAACAACAACAACTGGAAGAATTACTAGTCACAATGCCATATGGTAGTTATAGTAACGGAATGAAAGGTGGGAAATGAGAGTAATAACGTGGGGACGATTGGGGACAACTAGATGTTCATTACAAATGTAATGCTGTATTCGTTCAATTATTTAGCTATTGTATTATTGTATTACTATGATTATTATTCTAAAACACACTGCATTTTGAGGTGTATTCTGTGTCTTGTACTGTACTTATAATTATGAATAAACGCAATAATAAAACTGGACAGATGTATGTCCATAGAGCTACTGAACAGCCGTCTAGTGAAATGAAATTATTGGTGCCATCAAATTATATTAAAATTCTATTTTACATATTTTCAACCCAACTGTGTAGTGTTAACAGAAGAAATAAGACTACGCTGTTTCATAACGTAATAATGAAGCTCGGTATTTCATTTCATTTATTAAATTTATTAAAATTGCTCCCCTCCTCACGTACAGTATGCTAACTATACTTAATGAGATACATGTATAAATTCATTTATTTATTACCATAAATTCATTGGCAATTTATTTTGTATTCAAAAATAATTTATTTATCTTGAGGCAAAATATAATTCAGTATATGTAACATAGATGTGCGTGTGTGTGTAAATATTTATAATATCATATTTTTTAAATACAAACTTGAAATTTGACTATACGTTTTCGTTAGATCAAATTGTCCTTCGTAAAGCTATTGTTTCACATAATGTTACATCATTATGCATCACTTCTACTCCTTTCATATCAAACTATGTTAACAACAGTATTGAAATATTTAATCTTTAAAATAGTAGATCGAACAGATTGAAATTCAAAATGAAAACTCTGTTATCAGACTTTATTTACAGTTTATTTAGTTTAGTGTATAACAGCCCCTCTAGACTGAGAAGGCAGCCAGCCACCTTGAGCAACTAATTTGTGGGACTATTTTGTTAATAATTTATGTTTTAATAAAGAAAATAATAATCGAACTGCATATATACAAGACAAATGTGCTTTTTTCGAAAGATACCTACATGTGTTTGTTTCACAGTGTCGTATTAATAATATTTAAAAATTATATATCTAATATATTGTATAAACAAATGACTATATAAGCTATCGGTAAACGATACCCGAATTATGCCTTAATATTATAATACGGGATACTAATCAATAATCAATAATATCAATAGAACGGGATTTTTGAGTTTCGGTTTTATAAGTTGGGCTTCGAAGAAGTTATGCGATGATATAGACAGCTGTCATTGAAAACTAATGTAAAAAAGATAAGTAGAAACAACAATACACTTGTAAGCTGTTACTTAATTGATGGTTAGTTATGTAACGTTTTTATTATGATTAATAATAATATTATGAAGCTGCTATATTAATTTAGTGTACTCCAATACCCCAATAACAATGGTAGATACATGAAAATGTATAATTTATGCTAAAAAGAAGAATTTCTATAATAGTAATAATAACAGCATTGTATAAATATTAAATGCCTTAAGGCTGCAGAATATTTTCTGGTGCAAAATCTATAGTTATATTTGAAATACTTTTTACAAAGTTATTTTCTGCTAATGACGTATATGTTTATAAATAATTGATTATTCATTATTTTAACTCATGCTAACTAATCAAATAGAAAATGAATATAGCCTGAACATAATGGTTGTCTCATAAATATAATAATTTAATAATAAAAGTATTTAATAGGGTGATTTATCTGATTAGTTTTAAGATAAGCCTTAATGTAATAAGATTATATAAAAGTAATGTAATTATTATCTAATATATTATTAAGATATAAAAATACAACACTGATATTGTGGTTAATTTGACCAGCGTAGTCAATCCAAATATTATTTTTTAAATCTTAGCCTGCTAATATTAATCAATTAGATATCAT
Organism: Coelogynopora nodosa; assembly: GCA_034780555.1. Classification (NCBI taxonomy): domain Eukaryota; kingdom Metazoa; phylum Platyhelminthes; order Proseriata; family Coelogynoporidae; genus Coelogynopora; species Coelogynopora nodosa. Next base: position 8,644 of record JAUZND010002720.1, read on the forward strand.
ATATATACATGTTTGTCGATTATTTGATTTAGGTACTTAAAAAAGGATATATGAAAAGTGCAAATCAAAAACAAAAATATACCGCTAATTTAGGGGATGAATTCATTATTTGCTATTATTTATTTGACCTTGTGATATTAATTAATTCAGAAAAACAAAAATTACCCGACGGATGAATGTTTTGGAAGAAATAATTTATTGATTTATTATTAAATTAAATATTAAAATGTTATTATATAATTTCGATTTTTTAATTATTATTTAAGAAATATCGCTGACATAAACATACATTATTTTGTTTGAAATTTTAGGTAGTAATTCTAAATATACAATGCACATCTCATTATATAAGTTAATGATAAAGTTATTATTTTTATGTGTTATTTAATGTGGGAGTGTTATATTTCTTAATTCAATATTTAGTATATATTGTATCAGAATAAATTACTGCTTTCAAAACATTAGTATTTCAAATATTTTTTGTTTATATAAGTCAATGCAAGGTCAAATAAATATTTATTTAGTATTATCATATTATAAATAGGGGTAAATCGATTTCGGTTTCGGTTTCGATTTGCATATACGAGTATTTATTTAAATAATGACTGAAAAAGTGCCAACTAGCTCAACAAATAATTTTCACATAATACAAATGAATGTATCCACTTTTTATTGCGGAAATCTTATATCGATATAATATTTAACTAATTTCGCTAAACACCTAAATTTGGTCTCTGTAGCCTGCTCTATACTTTTTACCATAGCGCACGTAACAAAGGCAACATGCAATGAGTCGTTATTTAAAGAAACACCCAAATCCAGATACGTTTTCTGTTTATCATTCATAATATTTAATGCTATGAAGTGACATAATATATTCTTCGTATACATTTGGTCACAGCATTATATTATAACTAAATCGACAAAGTATGGTTCGCTGCCGAAATAGCTAATTTAATTAAGTTTAATTTCATCAAAAAAATGGGCATATTCATAAAAAATTAGTCTTCTCAGTTTCTTCTAATTTTTTGTTAAGGAAAAATAATAATGCAATAATGAAATAAGCAAACATCTCACTTGTCAAAATCAGGACATTATTTTAAGCCATAGCAGTATTTAGATATTTGTCTTGGATTATTGATAAAAAGAATATGGTACATAGTAGCAAAGTTACTAGCTTTCTTGTTACCTAAAAGGTAACTATGTTTCAATGATAAAACTCTTTCAAAACAAAGGCACACATAAATATGAAGACCGCAGAAAATGATTACGATTCTGAGAAGATAGAATCCTGACAGTGTGAAAGATATTGTCATTATTTGGTTGTTGCAAAAGTTATAATAGAGTTATGAAAAATTATGAACATTTTATTTTAAATATTTTACGTATATTGTTTTTACATTGGCCTTAATAACATTAAGTGAATTTTTCAGCTTAATTCTTTAAATGAGAAAGTCAATTCAATAACAACTAATAAATAGCACCATAAATTAATTGTTTCGAGCATTTTAAAGTTCAATATTTAATAACTACAATAAAAATGTTTAATTAATTTATATGTGAGCATTTTATATCGAATAAAAACATGCGCATATTAACATTGCGTACATTTTAATGTTATGCAAATTATTGATTCACTTTTCTGAAAATTGTGAAATTGACTTTGAAATTGTTGTAGAATTCAATAAAAATTTGAAGATATTTCATTCAGTAAAATAAATATAAAAATGTTAAATACATATCGTAATCACTGCCATAATCTGGTAATTTATATAAAAATAAGGCAGCCATTTTGATAACCGACACATTTGACCAGTTTTCGTTATAACATATAGTTATCTCAATATGTCAAAATATGTATTATAAAAAGGTGTTTTACAGTGTTCTTTTAGAATATGTGAATCATCATCTCATTATAATGTTTTCAAAAAAGATTTAATATGTTTTGTTTATTATTTTTAGAAATAGAGAAATCATTATTTCAAAGTTATAAAAAGACTATTGCTGCCATTTTTCATAAATTATTTAAATATAAATATCTGTGAGTGAACAGAATACCGAGATTTTGATTGACAACATAAGTTGTAGAGTAACTTTATTATATTACGTAAATATTAATTAATTTTTGCACAAATTATCTCGCATTTGATGTGTACTCGAAGTTTCAAGAGATACCTATCGACACGTCAATAATTTTTGCAGCCACTGAATTACATTAAAGTTAAATTAACAAATACATATGTATGGTTATATTGCAAAATGGATCATCTGTTTCAACCAAAACAGCTAATGTTTTTGCTGTCAAATATTATTTTTGAAAATCAATGCAAAATAAAGTGTTAGTTATATTGTATTGTATTGAATTCTTGAATTCTCTTAACTTCTTATATTCCTGATATAAGCCTAAAATACTCATTAAATTCAATGTGTATATTGTATATGACTATAAATATTTAATCTCTGAAAAATTAAATAAATGTAATAAATAACGCTAACCTAATGCATAAAGGGAATACATAAACTAAACTTTATTTAATTTGTAGTTACACTGCTTATAAATGATACTAATAAAAAAAATTTCTGATAATAATCACTCATTATTGTTACTAATAACGAAAACGTTTTGACTAAAGAATAATAAATCCAAACACACGGTAGATTATTAATTTATGCAAGTCATTTTCTTGTACAGTACGAATAACTTTTATCAAGAATGTCATTTTCTTTTTCAAAATGAGTCTCAATTTTCACCAAGTTGCAATTACCTCAAACCATCTTCATCACAGATATACTGTATATGCCGACAAAAGTGATGGATGACCCGATAAACAGACAATACGTACTTCGTTGAGTAACCCAAAATGTTTCTCGTTTCAAATCAGGCAGGGAAACTATAAACAGATACAGATATAGTATATGTTATGTGTTATGTGTTATGTGTTATGTGTTATTATAATATGTGGCATGAAAAAAGGAAGTAAACGATAGTGCCTTTGTTATTTGAGATGTATTTGCAAATGGTACAATTAATCAAACGTAAGGTATATATATAATAGATAGAACGTTTTATTTATATACAGGCTGGGTGTCCGGAAAAAAAGTGCGTTTACTTTTTTAATATACATACAAACACATACGTAACCATGCCTGCTGTAAACTCTGTTCTGAAGCTCTATATGTTTGTATGTTATATGTTCTTATACATTTATTGATTATATTATTTTAAATTAAATTCAAATTTTAAGTGTGATAACTAAATGCTGTCTAAATGCAACAGACAGTTTATTATTTATGGGTCAACCTTTGTTCCTAATCAGTGTAGAAAACGTCAATTTTTTTATTATAGTCTTATAGCGGTGAATAATTACTCAGGAATTAAAATTCGAGAATATTGTTAACGACGGCATTGGGAGATAAGACTGCATTAAGTCAAGAAGGGTTCGGGAAATAGTTTCGGAATTTAGAGTTGGTCGCGAGGTTGTGGAGAGAGTCGTTGGTTCATTTCAGGGGGCCGTTGTTCATTTGAAACGGAGAAATACATTAGGATAATACATACAAATATGCAGTTATATTGTTCATTGTATACAATAGTAATACATTAATGTTTGTATTAAAAAAGCAATACTAAAGTTTGTATTTAAATTAAAAAAACAATTTTTTTCCGGACACCTATTTTAATATGTGCTAATAAGATATATTATATAATGTATGTGCTACCAACTAAACTGAAATGAAAACAATTTGTCCTGCACCAAAAAATGGGAGCATTTAAGGCATTTTTAATTGTTACATTAATTCTGTTAATAGTTTAAAAAACAAATAATTGTAGTAACTTTATACAAAGCTAATTGTCAAAATAAACATTGACCAACCGCTATTTAACTCCAACTGAAAAAGAGGTACTTAAAGTTGTCACTTGACAATTTGATGAAAGTGGATCCTACAGTACTGTGAACATGGGGTTAATTATCCGTGCGAATTTGCTCAATTAGTGCGCTACAGTGGCAAAGAACGGAATGTACCGGGCACCAGCCGTGCTGGTTGG
>JAUZND010002721.1:0-33591 GCA_034780555.1 Coelogynopora nodosa
AGCTACTCAAATAGTATATCAAACCTTTTGTGCTCGAATTTTGATGTTTTCTAGAAGTAGCGCACGGACTATAAACTATCATTATCATTTGAAATATTCACTATACTATACGTAATATAGGTACATTTTTACTATAACATAATAAATATTGTACAGAGGCGGATCCAATTGGCGTGACAAATTTTTTAAGAAGTAATTTTTGCCAAAATGCTAAAAAACTATTGTTAAAGTAGGTGGGTGTGGGGTTTGGTTAGCTAACGTCATAACTGTGAACAGTACCAAAAAATAGATGTACTGTAGAGTGATTCAGTCGTTTTTATTCTGCGCACTCTGACAAGCGGTGCATTCTTCCTACTTTCAAAAGTTATTCAAAATCTAAGATAAACAAATATGGTATAAATCGATTCTTTACATCATATCTAGATGATTGGTGTCTTTTCTGATTGGCTAAGATTTTCTCCTATCTAATATATGGCGGATTTTCAACCTAATGGCATATCTTTTTTAATTACCATGTAAATATTGTTCTAAACAAGTTTCTAGTGTTACATGTTTCATTAAGATTAAAGCACTTTAAAAAAATTAATTAAATTCTTTACACTTTATTTAGTTTTCAGTTAAACATACTAGGTAAATATTTGCAAACTTTTACTTTTTTATTTTTTAGTGTAAAAACACTATATAACAAAATGTCCGTACATAATGTAACGGTTATTTTAATTTATAATACAAAATGTATCATATATTTAAAAGCAAAAAAGTAATTAAAGAACTCATTTTTACCCATTATTTAGTATTTTGCCTTGTTTTAAAGACCCTTCCACGAATATTCTTTTCAAATACACATACTTTTTAATTTTCTATAGAATTATGAAGTTTATTTTGTTCTAAGATGCACCGTTTAGGCTGGAGCGTCGTATGATTTATTTAATATCCCTTTTATTAATTGTTGAAATAAACAAGATATATTAACAAAAATATGTATAATTTTTCATTATATTAATTAACCAGAGTTAGTAGTATGCTGTATTCACTATTATTGATAAAATCAGGTTACGTTTACTTTTACTGTTTACGTGTTCATATCTACACATAGCACTCGATTATAAGATTGGAAAGATACTTGGATTGTTACTTTAAAAATACTATTGTTGTGATAATAGTTCTGACAGCTGTTATACTGACCCCCGCTATAAGGGGAGTCACCCAGCATATTGTGAGGCGCTCCAAGTTTTTTAAAACTTCGACGCTCCTTTCCTGAAATCCGAGTGATCCGTTCCTGTTATAGGTATATATTGGTAATATGATGTAAGGTAACAATTCGTAATAGTACGTTCGTTTTTTCGATACAAATACTGACGTATAATTCAATAGTTATTAAAATATTCAATCAATTTGACTTAATATATTGAATTATTTCACAAATTTTCAAACAAATAATTCAATATTTATACAATGAATTATAATAAACAATAATTATTAATCAGAGCAGTATTCTCACGAAAATAAAACTTATGGCAGATGGAAAAGCACACCAACGAAATACAAATAACTACGACCACTGTTAACAGAAAAGTAAAGACGACCTATGATTGTAAAAGAGTGTACGAAGAGTGTCAAAAAGGGATGAAATGACGCAACATTTTTGGAAGTCATACAGACGTAGAGATAAACTATTCGGTTATCATGACCCGGTAATGCAGAATATAATCACAAATTGACAGGATTTGACAAAATAGAAGTTAATATTAATAAAAACTCACTGATCATCAGAATTTATGGTTTTGTCCAGTTCAAACTTGTACTGGAAACCCGAACACCCGCCCCCCTCCACCAGAACACGTAATTTGCCCTCACTGTCGCCCACCGTCTTCAGTTGCTGAAAATGTAAAATATAGTATGGTCAAGTAAGTATGTAACTGGCTATAAGTAACTGACAGGGTTCCCACGTCCTTATACGGCTTATTTTCGTGATAAGACTTTTCAGTTAGTATAGTCAATAATATTAACAGTTCGTACTTTCCCAGTACATATTTTCCCGCACAATACATAACAAATAATAGACACATCTTTTAAATTCAAACCATCACTCACCATACAGAAATCTAAAGAGAAAACATATAACAAATACATAACTTATTAACAATGACAGTTAAAGATAATACCAGTTTGGACCAAATCTGACTAAATTATATAATATGAAGTAACAGAAACGAACCGACATATATTTTGTAGTTGTTATTTCTATATTGGATGTCTTCCTTACTAACTATTACAGAAATAAATAAAATTAATTGTCCAGGGTCTATCAAATAATAATTATGCATTATATCAGGATAAACATATATATTAAGTAAATGTAGGTACAAGCAATGGTCATGCTTTAGAATAATTAAAGCTGTAGTGTTTTTTGCTTTTATACAAAAATAAAGAGAAAATATTTTTTTAAATACACACTTGTTTTACAATTTTGGTGATAATTACAGTGATTTTTAGATTTCTTCAATATAAATTATCTCATATAATTGATTATCTTGAAATTAAGTAAAACTAGCAAATTTTCATCATCTAAAATTAAATACGAATAACATTACTAATGTAAACCTTTTCAACACAAAAAAGTATAATACAACTAATTAGGTTATCAATTTTGATAAGTAATTGCAATTGGTAAATTGATGAACCATTCGCGCTAATTAAAGTTTAAAAGGTAAAATTACTTACAGTTACATTTAAGTGGATGATTAACAGTAATATTGTGAAAATTAAAATTTTTATCAGTCCAACAACACTACTGTTTAGACACTACAGGTTTAGACAACAAATTTCAAATTAAGCAGAAATTAGAATTAGTATAAATGTAAATGAACTATTTAAAATTGTATAGTGACTTCTAGTACAAATTGATTAACCCATCTAAGCTCAATGTCATAAAAATTTACTAATTATTCACAATACATGACTTTCTATTATAATTAACAAAAAAACTTACTTCGACACATTTTTCTGTAATTTGCAAGAATTCAGGTGATGCCTTGTGAGTTATTAACCGACTGAGGTTTGGTAATCTAAACGAGAAAATTTAACCTATTAATAAATAGCAATGTAGGTATAATTAAAACAATAATACACAGCACAGTGTTGATAGTTTTCATAAATCAATAATATTAAATCTGTTCAGCTAATAAAATCGCACACTTTAAAAATAAGTCCACATTCAAAAACGGAATTGCTATTTTAAAAGTCTATTTGATAACATGTAGTCACAACTAGATACACAAATAAACACAATTACTTAAAAACAGTTTGTTTTGTATTTTGAAAGGGTAGACTGAATAAGCGAGTCACTGAATGACAATCTAGTTGAAAAGTCGTCTCATCTTGGCAGGGGCATCTTACAAGCATCATGCGAGTTTCAAGGTCTCAAACCACCACCAGTTGAACGTCTGGAGAATGAACGTGTGCCTGTACCTACAAACAACACATTCTCTCAAGATGCGAAGTCATTTTGAAAAATGCGACAAATCCTACGGACTATTTAACCTGTTTTTGCTACTTATTTAATTACACCCATGGTGGATCAGAGCCTTTGCTTCTAGCAGAGTAGTCCTTTCGCGATGAACAAGTTCATGCTTAAAAATCGGTGTGTTGCACAAACCACACCACACATAACACATGAGGAGGGATTTTAAAGATTTATACTGTAAACTACCTCTCAAGATGCTAGCAGCCTGGCGTAAAATGTATCAATACCTGACTGGTGAGTTTTATTATGTTAATCAAGTGTGTAAAAATAACTTTAATAATCAATTTTCTTCTATTTCTATTTATTTTTTATAAACGACCCATTTGTTAACTCTTAACCTTTAGTTAACTGCATGGAGGGGGGGGGGTATGTTTACAGGTTTTTAAGCTGCATCTTTTGGTATAGGTCTGGTCTAAATTGACTTACATATTCATGCCATAATCGATCAATTTTCAAGATCACTTCAGAGATTTCTCTTGAAAAGTCAATATTTTAGATAAATTTATTTTGCATTTTTTGTGTAAATTGGCGCTTTGAAATTGTGCATATGGAAAGAAAACATTCAGATTCCACTTATGAGGCTTGCATAGTCAAATAGCTCATTTGATCAATTCTGATAATTGAAATCAGAAATGCTTCTTTCCCGTTTTTTTCAGGTGACCTATCTGTTAAAAATACACCTCAAATGGATGACATGTCATGCCTGTAAGTTCAGCTAGCTTTGGAGGATCCAGACGATGGACCCAAGGTTATTCTCGATATGAGGCATTATAATGACGAAAAGGTTGTTTTGATGTTTTACCTAAATGTTGGTGAAATACTCGAAGAATACGGAGTAGCTACTTATGAATGCCAACATGTAAGAGAACCAACATTGCAATTGGTTTTAATAACATTATTAAATTAAATAAATTTTAAATAATTTTTTTTATTAATTAAATTTAAATTAAATAATAGATTTTTTTAAATTATTTATAAAATAGATATAAGAAGTGGGAGCTTTTTTCTGTTTACTGTAATGTGAAGTACGTTCTAGTGCAAATCTCTTGCAGGTAACCTTGTGTTTACCGGAGTAAAATTAGTTTCTGGTGAAGCCACAGAGTGAGATGTTTGTTTTCATTAACTATCTGTTTAAAATTTGCTCCAATGATTCACCTAGTTGGAGTTGAAGGGCCAACGTTTTCAGAGAACTACACAAACATCTGACAACCAAATAAATCAACTTGCGAAATATTTGCACAGTATATTTATGGGTAGTTAATCGCTGGGAAAAATAATAAATTTTGCCAATAAATATATGACAAACTTGCATAAAATATTTATATAATGCTAATTGTATGGGTAAATTGATTCAAATAACTTCATGAAATTAGCGGTAGATAAAGCTGGGGTGTTTGAATATCCTATATAAAATATAAACATGATAACACAATAGAAATCCCACATATTGCCACAGAAAAATATTATATATAAATGAATAAATAATATAAGGCAACTTGCAGAAATATAATATAATCGGTTGATAATTTTAAGTGGTAACAGGTTGTCCATGCTATTATCACAATCTAATTCCCGGTTTTTTCAAACTAATTAATTGTCATTTTTCCAGTTTTTAATGTTCAACATTTTAATGGTAGGCCTATGTTAAGTCGAATTTAAACTAACAATAATCTAAAATATCTATTAATGGAAAACATAAACACATCAATAAAAAAATATATAATAATTGATAATTATTAAATCAATATGTATTATAAGGAGATTGAGTTACATCGAAACATAGAAAACTAAAAGTAAAATTATAAATATTAATTATGAGTAAAATTAGAAAAAGTATGTATATTTTTTCCAGCTTTAATGCCTTTCTTACTTCACTCATCTGCTGAACAATAAGTTCATCAGCTGCTTCTGACAGTCGTTTGGCATTAAGTTCATTGAAAAGTTTGTTAGCATTGTGCTTTCATTGTTGTTCTAAGTCTGCATATGCATCTGTAGAATGGTTGCTTTCTAAATCAGTGCGATATTTAAGTCTAGCAGATTGGACCAAATCGACAAAATTTGGACATAAAGAGGACCAGCGAAAGACTGTCATAAACCTTTCACTGAGAAATAAGGGGAATTTTCTTTCAAATGTTCCACAAGCACGGTTTTATTAACGGAAAAACCGGTTTCCACTGTAGCGTTACCATGGGACAATATTAGTATTATTTTAACAACGATCCATAGCTCCTTGTATTTAGCAGATTGACCAATGATTTCTGAGTAGAATGCATCCAAACGATCATCATTCATTGAATACCCTTTAAACCATTATTTCATGGTTTCTTTATTTTTCTTTATTTGTAAATAAAGCGAAAATTCCGTTTCAAATAATAATTAATAGTTATAACTTAAATGAAAGTAAATATGTTATATAATTAAACTAAAATAGTTACTAATGTAACTCTTAGATGAGCAGTAATTAAAAAATCAGTTTTACCATATGATATGTAGAATTTTACAAAGAACCCATTATTTATTTAAATTAATCATAATATTATCCTCTTGTTACAAACAGACCTCATTAAAATTATCCATAACTAAGAAGTAATTATATTACAGGTTAATTATGTTATAAATAGGCTCCTAAAGCACATATATTGACATATATTTTATTTATTATTCATAAGTACAGAAAAAAGACCAACATTTAGTAGTAAATCATGTTATGAATGTCATCAATAGTCAAAAATGTTAGAAATGTCACATATGTTTAAAATGACCGCCCTGTGCAGCAACACAACTGTGTAGTCGTCTGGTCCATGCTGAAGTTGCTGACTGTATGATCTCCAACGAGATGTTGTTCCAGGCTTCTGTTAGCACATGTTTGAGGATTTCAATATTGTTTATTTGGGATCGACTTGACTGCACTTCAGAAAGCAGAATACTCCAGATGCAATAGTCCATGACATTTAAGTCTGGACTTTTTGATAGCAATTGTGGTAGTGTAATCAAGTTGGGCGTGTTTTCCTGAAGGCTGTATGTGCCTTGACACCATCCTGTTGCCAAGTCCAATGATCCGGTGTAACACGATTGATGTCTCGGAACATCTGTGGACACATCTCCTCTCGATAGACCACTTGAGCAACCGTCTTCTTGGTGACTTCTGGTACAGGCAAAATTGAGGAACATGATCAAAGGGTATGTGTACAGCAGTAGTAACACTAATGTTTAGTTTCAAATAAGATAGTCGAATGTTGTGTATTATGTCAACAAAACGACCTGATAGTACTCCACCACAAAACAAGCAAGTGTTACTTCATTAAATATCTTAAAGCATCTTACAAAGGGGACCAGTAACAAGATTATGATGCCAATAAATAAATATTTTAAATTTATTTTACTTATTTGTTATACATTGTACATCTAGCTGCCATCAAAATAACTCCAATTTTATAATTCTGAGGAAACAGAATTACTTACCAGAAATACTTACAGTATACTTACACATTAATACTCAATGAAAATGTAATACAAATATTATAATTATATTATAAAATATTATTTTTCTGAGTAAATTATATTATAAAAGTTGCTGGTATTATAAAATGTAGTTATTTTGATGGCTGCTAAAAGTCTAACAACTACATTTATTTTATTACCTATTTAAGACTTACTACACCTATTAATTTTAAATTATTATGTCACTTATATTATATAATATTCTTGTGTTTCAAATATATGGTCTGTCTCATTGATCTAAACATCTACATGGGGCATAGTCCATCCTGTAACCTATCCTACTATATTCCCTCAATGAGGTTACTCAGTGTTTCCACACTTAACTATCCATATTTCCACACAGGACAAATTATGTGCAAGTTCCTGATTCCTACTGTGCAGGGCCGAGGAATTAAGGAGTCTGGGTGCTACGTCTGAAAAGCTGACAAATTTTCGTAATTTTATGGTCTAAAAACCGGATTTGAGAAGCTATTTAAAAACCTATGTAGTGTGCTAAAAGACGTAATTTAATCAATTTAAACTTGACTATGTCTCTGATATAAGCGTATCGAAGTGCATTTAAAATCTTCACATATCATTTTTTGAAATTTACTAAATTACATGCTTTTATCTCTGGCAGTTTACATTTCTGAAGTCAAAGCCTATTTAAAACATCCCTGGATACATAGTTTCTTACAAAAGTTAATATTATGGTTATGTATAAATAATATTTCTATAAATTAAACATTAGAATACAAAACAAAAATTTTAATTATGGACAGTACAGAAATATATAATTGGTGCATAGCGTCAGAAATTTTGACTTTTTTGTGTTTCAAAAGGTTCAATTTAGTGAGCAAATCAACCTATTTATAAAATTTCTAACACATTATAATTATCATGAAGAATAATCAAATTTTCGCGCATCTCTGATAAAAGTGCGCTGTTTTTGCACAGCAGAGGAAGCCCTTTTTACTATAAATATTGGAAATGTATCATATATAGGATCATATATCTGAAAAATAAGAAAACAATATAATATTATATAGTAAGTGGCACAATAATTGTAAATAAATAGGTGTAGTAAGTGACAAATAGGTGTTGTTGGCATAAAATGTTGTCACATTACGGCTCCATGTCGGCTTTAGGGTCTTTTGCCAGTTTTAATAGAGTATGTGAACAAAGGGTGGATTCTTTCTGATGGAAACCCAAATTTCGATGTTGAGACAGCTAATGGTTGAGTTGACCCAGTACCACCACCAACTCACATATCACATGCACAACGGTTTAATGTAGGTATATAGTTGTTATCTTTTATTACTTTTCAGTAAGTATATAATTATTCTGGTGTGTATATGGACAAATTAAGTGGGTGCACAAAAAATATGTACCTACCACATTAAATCATAATTAGCATCATTCTGAGTTTAATTTATAATACAGTAGAATTCGTATATAATGACAGTGGGGTCATTCCAGCACGAAACAACAAATTTCAAAAAAAGTCTGTGGCACATATCAACAGAAATTATTAAAATTTTAACCATGGGTTACCCCCTATATAAAAATATATAATACAAAATATCAGTAAGATATTCTTAGCTGTTTCAGTTTTAGAGGCACTACAAGTTGATATATTTGTTTTGCGTTTTTTTAATTTCTAAAACATGCTAGTTTTAAATAACTCATTCTCATTTCTGACAAAAGAAAACCTCATAATTTTTTGCTTTTAAGTATTAAATAACATATATTTGCATAAAATCATAGAATTGTTAGGTTTTCTTATGTCAGAAATTTTCCACGGCTATGAAAATATACCCAAACAATGATTTTTCATGATCATACCAACTAATACTTTATATTTTAAAACTATTTGGGGCATACTTTAAAAAAAGTATAAATATATTAGGTTATTTTGTCAAAAAAAGTTATAATTTGTAGAAATTAATAAAATATACAATTTTTACATAGTTTGACAATGTGGAAATTTTTTATGACATACAATAGAGTATTGGGATAAGAAACAGCAAAGTTGTTCACTATTATATATGCATTTCGTGTAAAATTTTTGTATGGTTTTTTAACAATTAGAAGTTTTAAATTTTCGTATTATAAATTATCTATTTTTGGTATTTATACAGTTTACACCTAAATACGGGTCAGTCCATGGCAAATCAACAATTTTTTTTAATTCCCTGGTCATTGTTACCAAAATTGTTCATTTTTCTATATAACACTAATAAAAACACATATTTTCAAGTTAAAGGTTCATTATTCAATTATTTTCATAGATATGGCTCTTTGAAATTTGACCCATAAAGCAAATGTGGACAGTTAGTAATGTTTAACAAATTTTATATACTTAAGCATACAGTATGTATATTACTTATATATTATCATGACAAATGAAGTTCCTTATGGATTTCCTTCTATATATTTTCATGATTTGTAATTTTAATAAATTACCCATCCGGTTATTATTATTATGTAATGGCTGTTTTTAAAGGTATGAGATTAATTTATTTTTAATCATTCAATAGCATTCAAGCCTTTTTAATGCTTTCAAATTATAATTCAATTGTGTTATATTGAGTGAGCCCATTTTATTAAACTTTATCTGTCATCAATATAGAAAATGCAAAATTGAATTAAAAGCCATTTACCCACCAAATTTAATATTTTTTGCTACTTAATAAAAGAAAATAGCATGTTGACCGTAAACTATTACTTTTATATTGCATAATGTAAAACATGTAGATGATATATATATATATATATATATATATATATATAATACTTGATCAAAATTATAAATTCCTTACTCAAATAATGCTAAGTAAAATTTTTTAATATATTAAGATTGTCAGTAATAATCTTTAGTGGGACCATAGGAATATATATATCAGTATAAAATAAAATGTTTGCATATAATTAATAATACATTATGTGAGTCTTACATGTATTATAATAGACATAAAACTAATTTCGTAGTGTCCCAAGTGTCATGAAAATTGAAGAAACAACATATAAAAATAGAAATAACCTTTTTTAAGTTATAAAAGTATATATGTCATATGTTTGTCATCTTTGAAAAGTGTTTTTATTAAATAATTTAGTATATCACATTTTAGAAATCAATTGAATAATATTTGTATAGTCTTTGTTGCTCAACTTGTATTGTCGGGCACCTTGATCTGACATTTCTGGAGTATCAATGCAGGAAAGCATGTCTTGGAGAGGAATCCAGCAGCTGTTTCAATCAGAGTTTTGAGGCCATGAGAGTGAATATCTGTGTCTGTTCATAAATTTGATAGAAACATACATATTTTCATTTGATACCTGCTCAACAATACCAACATACCATATGGAATCATAAAGGCATGCTACATATTTGCCTGGTTGTTGTTGTTATTCCCGGTCGGGGGGGCGCGTCAGCGCCCCAACCTCCCGAAGGAAGAGAAGGATCTTGGGGCCGCCTTCTCCAAGCACGGCCAGAGAGGGAGTCGGGCCGAGGTGCCGGAGGCGGGCGGCAGCGTGGGTGGGGCACTCCAGGACCAGGTGGCGGATGTCCTGGGGAGCTCTCCCGATACGGTGAAGATATGATTGGAGGAGAGGAGAATGCCCCGTGCGGAGTTGAGCCAGGGAGATCTCCTCCCCTCTGGTGGTGTTAGGCGTGGATTTCAGGCGGGAGGGGCCGCCTTCTGTGCAGGCTCGGTGGGTTGCGCAGAAGGCTAGACGGGCGGTGGCGGAGCGGGCTGACCTAGTGTCTATCGGCCTTGTCTGGGACAGGGCGGCTCCTGCGCGGGCCACTGCGTCTGCGTCCTCATTCCCGGCAAGATCACAATGACCTGGTACCCATTGGAGGTTGACAGAGTGGGAGGCACCCAGGAGGACCAGGGCCTGCCAGATGTCGCTGCAGGATTGGTCCGATTGGCAGCTGGGGCCGGCGGCGAGGCATCGAAGGAGGGACTGCAAGTCCGTTGGGACCCTCACCCCGAGGAGAGTAGGAAGGTCTGGGAGGGCGAGGACCCCGTGAAGACCTTGGAGGCACGCTACCGCCTCTGCGTGGAATCGTAAGGTTGGTAGTAAAGTTAATAAGCAGATTACAATCGATTTTGGCATTGGAATTTTAATTCAGTAGTAAATTTAATACGTTAGTAAATTTACTACCGAGTTGAGAAAACGTTTGCTTCGTATTTTCTAACCTATGATTAGTTGAAATTAATAACACTGAATTTTGTCGTTTAGTCATGAATGCGAAACCCAAAGCTCATCGAAATATTTCTTACAAAGTTATAAAAAGTTTAAATCATACAAATTAGATTTGTTAGATGTATATATATATATATCTAAAATTATTATATAGTTTTTGTTATTTATATATATATATCTAATTTATTAAATGTTTATCCAATGATAATTTTTCAAATTCTTGTTCAATAATTAAATTTAATATATTTATATTATTTTTAGGATTCATTTTATAAAAAATAAAAACACATATTTTAAAATTGTGTTTTTTGGTTGTGTCTTAAAATTTGTAATAATTAAATATTCAATGCAAAACGTTATAATTGTTCGTTTGGGATTGGTGTTTGTTTTAAAAATGTAGATCAAATTTATTTAAGTAAAATATAAAAGAAAACAATCTGACTAATGTAACTACTCAGGTAACTATCACTAATGATCAATTAGGCTTCCTGTATAGACATAGGATATCGATAATATTAGATAAATTCGTTATGGGATGCATAATAAAATTAATTATTTAAATTCTGCAATACACATTTACGCCGATTTTTCTAATGTTGTATGATTCAAGTTGGTAAATATGGTAGAAACAATTTAGTTGATATTTAGTCTTAAACCAAGTTACATATACACAAATTGTTTTTAATTTGCGAATTATACCATCTGGTATACATATTTACACTGGAGTTGTAGGTTTAATTTTTTAACACATTTGAGAATGCATTAAAAAGATTAACAACATTCTTATCTCAATAATTATCATTCCTTCGACTATAAAAATAATGCACAACACATGCATTAATTACAATTTTTTAAGAAACAAGTATTAAAATATAGAACATGTTTACTATTGTTTATCTTTGGCTTACTGGAGTGTTACTACTCCAAACTCATATCAAAGGCTCAGAAGATGGCATTGAAGCAGGGCAATTTCCTTCACTGGTTTCTCTGAGATTTAATTTGAATATGCACATGTGTTCTGGGGTACTTCTCAGTGACAATCAGACGGTCCTAACAGTTGGCGAATGCATGCGGAGATACGCTGGACTAAAAGGGTACATACTTGTCAACAGTATGGTTACAGTTGTCATGGGCAATTATGAAAAGAACGCCACTGAGCAACCGAAGCTATTAAATTTGATCTCCAAGGTTACCCTATATGACAACCATCGAGGTCTATTTGGACATACAACTTCTCCGAATGTTGCATTAGTCAAACTCCGTTTTAAGGTTCGTGAAGTCGGTGTAAATTCTGTAGATCTGCCCCGAAATAATAACTCAACCAGGTTAGGACAATGCTTTTTACTGAAATGGAAGGCGCAGCAATCAAATAGTTCTGACTGTAATCGTATGAGTACACCAACCGTTGAACATGTCCAGGTAGGTACTACTTTGATTTGCGATATGTGTTATATAAAATATATTTCAAGTACGTATTTGCGACATCAAATCTTTGACAATTATTAATACTATAAGTGAGGTAGGACCTCTATACCAATTGCAGAATTAAATAAATGTTTTATCGACATCTGTTTTATGTAAATTCTTTTTTGCGTGTTAACATAAAGCTTAT
This sequence comes from Coelogynopora nodosa, assembly GCA_034780555.1. NCBI lineage: Eukaryota > Metazoa > Platyhelminthes > Proseriata > Coelogynoporidae > Coelogynopora > Coelogynopora nodosa. Next base: position 12,831 of record JAUZND010002721.1, read on the forward strand.
TGAAACACTTAAGATGGCGACCACTTTTTTAGTTAAATAAAATGTTCCAATATGCTATAAAATTGCATAAACATGGAAAGTTATAACATTTTGAATTTATTATTCGTAGTAAGTAATTGAAAACCAATATTATATGAAAGTAAATATGAAACTTAATCTTTTTCAAAAATAAGATTTCAAAATAAATTGTCAGGGGGTTAAATAATGTATTACAACAAAATAATATTATTTAGTGTTGTTTTTTATTTAAATATATTTTGTTTAGACGAAATATCAATTTTAGTGTTTTAAATTGTCTGTTTTTATATTTTTATATATTATTATATATTATATATTATTATACATTTACATTGATAATCTTCAGATTTAGGTGACTTAATTGATACATAACATTGAATTTTTATAAATTGTAATATTGCATATTAAGTTAAATTTGATCAAAATTTTAAAAATAATTAAAAAATATTGCAATTATCGAATTAAAGAATAAGTCGAAACAAAATTGATATAATTAATTCAATTGAATAAAATTATTTACATTTAAAACATTAAATAACTCATACGATTTAACAAGAATTACATAAATAACTTGTGCATTAAATCAATCATTATTATATTGTGACAATATAAACACACATATATACATTCACAACTTTTACTATCACAATGCGCAATACACTCGACACTATCATAAGCATAAGTCGGGGTGAGATAATACAGTGCCGTTACTCGACGCTGTATTATCTTCCGATGATATATTATAAACAAAAGACATGACGATTCTAGGAGATTGCGTTACTCGGTCGGTACTGTCATAAGCATAAGTTATAATTTGATATAGAACAATCTATGCGTAATATTTATGACTGCTCCTTCCCAGTCATATCTTGAGAAACCCATATATTTAAATAAAAATGTTTTGGAGAATATTATCTATTGATACAATATATTGTAACTAAATTATTCAGATAATATTAATTAGATATTATATTATATGTATGGAATACAAAATATACTTAGTGAAATTATTTTACATTTATCAATAGAGTATAAATACGGTAGATTTCAATATTAAATGTTCAATCAAATGGATTCTTTCTAAACAAGAAACATCATGATGTTTAAAACACGAATCGTTCTACTAATATGGAATGTATCTAAACTAAACGAGTTCCCACTTAAAGTTAGCAAATTGTAAATCATAAATTAACCTATATATTTTTAACATGATAGATATACTTTTTTATCCTGTTTATGTGATCGTTTGTAGAAAGTAAAATCAGAAGAGGCATAGCCCGGGGTAGGCGCCACTCTTATGATATTTTTCTCGCAACTATTGTATACCAATATTAAACATATAAAAAATATATATTTTATTATCCATACATTTCTAATTTTGCCTCGTGCGTATAGATACGGCCAGGGCTGTAATACACTATAAAGTATATAACGCTATTTTAATATATATTTCTTATTAATACTGGAATACCTGATTAACTAAAATAATCGTCTACATTTTAAATATATTAAATACCGAGTACACTATCACTGTCATTTCATGTTTTTGTTGCTGAAATATAGAATAATATATTTTTTTTCTTCATGAATAATATTACTAATATTTACATTGTTTGGTATCAAATATATAACGCGACGATGATAAATAATATATAATAAAATGTTAAGGTTTATTTAAGGCTTTTAACTATGTTCTTAAAATGTATTTTATTTATGTATTTCTGAAAATGAGTAAGATTAACGCCGATGTAATATATTGTTCCAAACTGTTATTTAGATATATTTAATGTTAAATGAAAATAAATGTTCACCCGCTTAAAAATAAGACTAAACATGAAAAAATAAACGTTAAACAAAACGTATAAGTGATCTGAAAAGATTGATCAATTTGCAAACATAAGCTTTTTTATAATTAAAATGCGCATTTTGAATCATACCCACACAGATACATCGAGAAATTAAGGTTTGTCTTGCTGCGCTGAGAATTATTTGCTGACCTCACTCCTAAGTTACAATAGTACTGTGCTAAGAAGATAGTTTCGAGTAATGCAATCTGAAAAAAGTATTATTACTGTGCTAAGTTATGATTATGATTATGATAGTTTCTATAAGTAACGATCCCACCTGAGTGCCATTATCCTATATGATTCCTTTGGAATATCGAAAATTAGCTGAAAGATATAATGCCATGGTGATGGATTGCGCTTAACAAAGTGTTTTTGTTGGCTGCTGCGGTGAGGCTCAGTTGGTGGGTTGGTCAGAACGGTAAGAACGGTAAAACGAGAGATTGAGATGACTTCGTTTGACTAGAAGAGATGTTGCGCAGATTCTCAGGAATATCATGTCCTTATAGCATCATGAGACGCTGTTGTCTGAGAATGAAATATACTTTTTTGCCAGATTAGATGATAGAGGTCAGAATTATTAATTTTCTGAGGGAAATGGTTAACCAGATTGAAACGGTGTCTCCGGATGTCAGCATTGATTCGTCATTCGTTCGACATGGGTTCATTGGGACAGCTGCGCAAGTACATAAACCAGGATAGATTTACTGCAGCCGAGAACAGTCGGGATTTTATATGGTCATTAGATGATTAATTTAAGAAGTTTGATAGAAATAGAGCAGCAATCCTTTCTTTTATTCCCCGATCAAAGAATAATGTCAAGTTTTAGTACATTAGCATCCCAAGTATTTGAAATGTCAAAGGACGTAGTCTAGTAAAATGATGAAAGCAAAGGAGGCTAAGGAGTTGCCTTGCAGAATACATAAAGTAGTTGTAAATGACTCATTATAACTATGACTATGTTTTGGACCGACGCAGATGTATTGTAGTATAATTCTATGATGACAGCGATCACCGCTTGGGGATATCAATAGAAAATAAGAATGATACTATTGAACATTGAGAAATAAAAGTTCTGACACCTTCAGAGACAGGTGATACAGAGCGTTAATGGCAGTGGCAGTAATCTAAAATAATTCTAAAAACAGTATTTTTGTCTATTCAATTTGTATGAAACCGCTTTGTTTGGTTTATATTGAAGCTTTAATGACTGGAAGAAAATGATTAAGAATAAACATATTAAACTACTTGTCGCAGGTTCATTTAAGGGAGATCTCTCTCTGGTTGTTAAAAGCTGTTGAATTTTCTTTCTTGGGGGGGTTATTGACACAATAGATGCGGTTCTCCAAATATGAGGAACTCTCGCGTTGGAATCCACTCACTCAAAGAGGACAGGATACATTAAGTGCACGATTAATATCTGGAAGCATTTTTGGATGTTTAGTCAGGAATTTTATGAGGTCTAAGAGCTTTGGAAACTTCTTCCAGAGACATTGATAAACAAGTAATTGCCATGAATTCTTGAACTGTAAACCCTGATGGCAGAGGATAAGGGGAATCGAGTTGTTAAGCATTTAAAACATAGCAGTAATGTTCAGTAATAATGTTCTCATTCCCGGGTAAGTTGATTTATAACTCTTCTTGCGCCCTGCATAACAAATAGCTATATTGTATTAATAATTCCATTTAAAGATTATATTACAAAAAATGATCAACATTGTCTTCTTTGCAATATTAGTAAATGATTAAGTGTTTTTAAAAAAACACGCTCATTCTTGTATTATGTATACTTTTTTCAATTAAACTACTTATTTTTTATTACATTATTTACATACGTATTGTTGTTGTTTGTTGTTATATTTGTATTGTCATATTATTAATAACGGCGTCTTTCCTAGTTTATTATTAAACATAAATTAGAAATGTGTTAGTATTCCTCCGCACGGGAAATAATATATTATTAAAATTATATTATCGCTAAGTGAATTTAAGTATGTAACGGAATGCCACTCTAGAGATTAAAATAACCATCTTGGTTGTTTTGTATATATAGCAGCTAAACCCTTCGTTATTTTTAGAAATTGCTAAAGTTCAAATGTCATCTATGTTTGTATTATATTTCAGATACAGTCAAACGCGACATGCAAACTTAATTTCCCTGAAATGAATGACAAACAGATTTGTGCTATAATTGTACCAACCGTCAATTCGACCAGCTCGGCAATAGTCAAGGAGGACATTGGAAGTCCACTTTTGTGCAGGCAGTACGACGAGAGTAGAAATCAATCCAGCACGGTTGTCATTGGTTTGCTCAACTTTGGCCAATATCTTCTCCCCTGCGGTGTCAAAAGTGTGCCTACGTATTTCATGTTTATTCCGAGTTATTCTGCGTGGATTGATAAAAAGATGTAAAATTAAATATATTATAAAAAACATATCGTCTGTATGCTTATTGTTTCTATGAGATTAGTTAAAATTGTTTTATAAATAATTATTTAAAAGTGGTAAAAATAAAATCAACAATAAGTAAATTTTGGAAAAACAAGTTTTCGTATTTTTAATTACTGTATATTAACAGTCAGAACGCTAAAGAGCATGGGTTGTCACTGTTTTATAGAATGCAATGAGAATAAAATTCACAATACAATTTATTATACCAAGGGATGTCTGCGTCGTTCAATTGTTTAAAAATATATTACATTAATTGCAATAAATGAATAAATACTTATCATATATGGGAAAATAGACAATAACTAAACCACCGTCTGAATAGACGTAGAATAAATGTAAATAATATTAGAAATAACAAATAAATTTATTAAAATGGAGACGACCAAAATGTTTCACTACATTTCATGTTTCTGAACCGGGAAGAGAGGGGGGGGGTGGGGGTAGGGGGCAACAATGCATGTTTGCGTATTAATTATACAAAAACTAAGAGAAAAAATATTTGTTAATATTTTCAAAACCTTTTGTACAATAATTATCAGTTTGATTTAATTGTTTTATAATAAATTTCTAAAAATAGATTATAAAGAATATAAACGAAGATGCCTTTCAATGTAGCTTAGCGTATAAATTTATATATAAAATTGAAAGAGCTATGTGTGTATCCATATTGTCACAGAGGATCTGGAGGTCTACAATCATACATATCTTTTGACGCCACTGTTTTTTGTCCAAGATACACATACAAAAGGATATTTCCATCACAATACGGAACACTTTAGATCGTAAATTATTTGATCCCATTACAGTGGTATGTATTAAACCGTAAATCCAAAATGCCCTTAATTTAAATTCGGGTCTTTCTTTGAATTCCACTGAATGGTCAAATGTTTAAATTAAATTGATTTATTGCAAAATCTTATTAATCTTATTTTAATTAACCTGTTTTTATAGTATTATAAATACAGTACTATCGATAAAGTGCATTTTTGAAAGATATATATTTTACATAAGTACAACAAAAAAATTGTGCCCATTGTGTCACTGTATTGTATTGAAAACATGAATGTTCACATAATTTGATTTATACAATTTGTGAAGTGATATAAATTTCAAAATTACTGTGACATAACAGTTAAACATTATATGGTAGAGGCAACAGATTTGGAACGTGTGTTATGCAAACAGTTGTTTCATTTTCATCATTTGGCTATTCGAAAATAGTTTTCTAATGGACAGGAACTTCAGATTTGAAATGAATTTAAAATATTCAAATGTACAACTATAACTTTTAACTAAATTATTTTATTACTTATGAATGTTTTACAGACATATTTACATAAATGTGACCCTAATCTATCCAAAAAGTAACATTTAATGTTGATGTTATGGAATATTTCGAAAAATACATTATTTATTCGAGATTTTATCATATATAATTAAAAATCAATATACAAATTAAAATTTGTATAATACCACCACGTAATGCTACACAGTAATTTAAATGTAGTACCCCCTTGTCCCTGCACTATCTAGCCGATTGAAATTAGGCTACCTTTCAATCAATCTTAATTGGCTGTTATGGACAGCTGGAGCGTCGAGAAACGGTGACTCCATATTTGTGAAAAATGAGTACAAAATGAAAATGTAATTATGTGACTAAACAAAATCAAATATTCTTTATAAACAGAAAATATGAAGGTAAGATATATTGCACAATAATGCTGAACAAAATTAAAAGTGTTGCAAATTATTCAGTAGGTTCAATTTCTTTGTTGGCTTTTTTCTTCCATCACTAATTTATAATGTTTTGGATATGACCTTTGAGTAGTCCATCAAATGAAATAAATTTTTGTTTCTCTCTCAATTAAACGTGATTTGGCTATTTCGGTATTAATTGTATTAATTGTACATATGTGGTTTGCAATCTATTGCTGTAGTAATTGCGTTATAAAAAGCACATTTCCAATAAATTCTGATACCATACATTTTAAACTAATCATTTTTATTCTACTTCCACAAAATGTAGTTATGACATTTGTATTGCACCAAAATGTGGATACCAGATAACTTATCAACAAATATTCATGCTAATATTTCAACTAAACAACGCCATAAAGAAACAGTAAACAAAGGTATACACTTACCAAGTCGGTTTTTAATGGGTGTGACTTTTACAGTGTTTTTTTACTCAGTATATAGTTATAATAACCATGTTTTGTATATCGCGACGTAAAAATATCCACAACTCTTGGCATTTATTTGATATGATACTCTAAGGATTAAAATATTAATAATATATTTAATTTCTATATTATTTTCAAAAACTTATATTGCTTAACATTAATATTGCTTGTGGTTTTTATTTTTATTAAATCATTTAATCATCAATTTATTTCACAATAATGTGAAATATTTTTAAATCAATGGTAATTTAATTTTTATTAAATGAAACCGAAACCAGTAAGTACTTAACAGTGGCGGTACAGAGTTACCCCTTAAGCTGGCCCTATGGGTCTATATGGTCGGTTGTAGTAATATCCAATAAGTAAGTTCCAATATCAGACGGATGTATGGGTTTCTCACTACCTTTAAAAAAACTAGGATTGGCCGTTTTAATAGAAGTCTAGGTTCGCCCCTGTTTAAAAATACTTGTTATTAATCATTATTTTATGGATTTGACTCATTCACATTTTTTGAATCACAATTAAAAAGTGTTTTTTAAAAATGAATATTATAAAAATGAAAATATTGTTTATAGACCGCATGTTTGGTATTTGATTATTTGATTATTTGAAATTAACTGCTATTTAATTGCGTTAATTTTTTGTTGTAAAATTATTAAAAAATGGTATTGTGAGCAATAATATCGTTATAATAGAAGTGTTTCTAGATGTACGATTTATGTTTACCAAACTATGAACCGATAACGTCACTTTTCATTTTTTGGGAATTTAACAGGAGATTATATCCGAAGTTAATGTTCGAATGATATGATTATTGTCAAAGATAAACAATTTATATGTTTTATAGATATTTGCCATGTATTTTTTCCAAAAAATATTTTGTCTTGATAAGTCAAAAGATTTTCATAACGACTACATGCAGTTAAAAATTATCTTGATTAATTTTAATAACATAATTTAATTTAACGCATGTAAAATTAGCTTTGAATATTAGTTTGATTCATTCATTATAATGAATTGCAATTCCATTGAAATAAACAACAAACTAAAAAAGCATATTCTTAATTTAAAATGATTTTCATAATAACTAAGTAAATAAGCGTTTAATTGAAATGTGTCTTTGTAAAATGTGTGTACAATCAAGTTTAATATTTTCTATTTGTATTTCATATTAATATTATAGTTACCGAGGTAAAAGCTAAAAAAATACTATCTAACAATAAATTATATCAATTTTATATTGCGATATTATTTAATAAAGCAGTTATTCAATTGACCCTTAAAAAATCTCCTTTCATAAAGCCGTATTTATTTTGAATTTCTACTCAATTGAAACTATGTTTTCGTTCTGGAACAGTGTTAATTTTTGTGAGTTAATTTTCGAGTCCTATGTTATGTTTTATTGTTAGTTATTTTTATCGTAAAGATATATAATTGAACATATTTTGATGACGGCTAAATCCACACTGTTACTCGGATTCGACATTAGACATATTTGGTGCCAATGAATTGTATTCTAATCGCATTTTACTATAGGTAGTTTCTATGATATTCACCTTCATTGATGGGCATTTTCTTTATTAGGCACCTACATTGCTGGGTAGTTTATATGTTGAGCACCTACATTGCTGGGTAGTTTATATGTTAGGTACATTGCTAGGAAATTGTAATTGTATAATAGATAGCTTTGCTTTTAATATATGCCGCTTTAAATATAATGACAGATACCTATGATGCTAAATATTTTTGATGTGGGGATGCGAATTTTACTATTTTTGTGTGATAAAAAGTAATAAAATAATATATATAATAATTAAAAAATGCAATTTAAATGAATCCATAATATTACTTTGTGAAAATTGTATTATTTCGGTATGTAAAAATGAATATAAATCCAATGCAACAACTGTAAAGTTGCTTCGTGACTAAATTTTATCCAAAATATATTTATGAAATTATAAAAAAAAATTAAATGCCCATGTACAATTACATTTTAAATAATAATATAGAATTTAAGAAATAAAATTACTTTTTAAATAATATATTTATTAATATGAGCTTATAATAAATCCACTTAAAATATTATTTTTTATTTGCAATTGTTAACGTATATAAAATAGAATGTCAAAAAGGTTTACATTTAATCTTATATAAAAACTACAATTAATTTGAATGAATTATCTAATTGTTTTCAAGATAGCACATTTTTTATCATATTAACAAATTAGCTACATGTCAACAAAACAATTGTTACAATTTTTAAAATTTATTTGTTCCGCTTCGATTATGCTGTATTTGAAGGAAATAAGTTTGTTTTCATTACAGTCATATTTAACATTATGAATCTGTTTCCATTTTTCTCAAGATACATTTATGTTTAGATATATATATTATAATTTGTAGAAAGCTTGCATATATTTATGATTAAATACATATATAAATATAAATGAAAACATAGATATCCTCTACAGAATGCATACGGTATGCATTCCCATATATATATATAACTTATAAACACATAATTTTTTTAATTTAAATACTATATTGATTTTTAAAAACAATAGTTATCTTATAGCATAAATGTACTTATATATATAAATATCGTTTTGTGATACTTTTTCAGCTAATGAGTTTCATCTAAATGTGTATAAGGATGAAAAAGTGAAATTACTAATTTAATTTTATATTGTCTTTTTTTAATGACAAACTTAAATATATATAATCATGCTATTGTTTTGACTTAATAGTAATTAACATGATATCATTGATTATAAATGCACATTTTACTATTGATAACGATTTCATAATTTGTCTAAATTCATTGATTTGAGTATTTTTAAATTTTCACATAAATAAAAAAAAAACTGAATGCGTTGTTCAATAGACGCCACGCACTGTTACCAACCCACATATAATCAAATATTTCAGAAATATAGCTAAAACGGATGTCAAATTTTTACACTTTAGATAACGAAACGAAATGTGGCCCCCTGGCTGTACTACTATTAATATTGCACTTCTGCATAAATAGTTATTGATACAGTCTGCATAAAATACAAAAATTGACAATAACAACCGTTCATGTTTTCTATGGAAATTACGCTAATGTATATGGAATATATTTAAAAAAATATTTATATATATGGGAATATTATTAGACTGCTACTTACAGTTATTGAAACTCTCATAAATATGCCGCTTAGTTCATATCATATAGCGTGTGTGACATATATTTCAAATGTGCTTCCTTTTCGGGTCCTTCATCAAGTGTTATTTTGGTTTTCGCAGTTTTGTGTTGTACTGTTAATTGTGTTAGGGCCTACTTTCAAATCGTATATAGTGTATAAATACAAATGCAGCTAGTGTTACTTATCGGCATATAATAGTTATATCTGGCGCCAGCAATTGACCTTTTTTGGCTTAATTAGTGTCTGTATCAGAATTTACAACAGAAGTTCAAATTGTACAATAATTTTTGACTAAGGTCTCCTGGAAAATGGTCTCAAAAGTCAAGTCTTAATTGCCTTCTGTTGCGTGTTATCTTGTTTTATTAAAGTTGTGTATAGTCATATTTAAATAACTTTTATTTCTTATTATATATTCACCTCGTCCTGGAATTTTTGCGATAAAAATAAATTATTGTTAAACTAAGTAAATTTGAGTAAGCTTATTTAATAAAATTGAAAAATATGGAAAATTTCATCCATTAATTGGATAATTATTTATTAATTTAAGTTTTAAATGATGAATATCAGAGGCATCATATCTTCGTTTAATTTATTTCTATTTCGTCGAAATTAATTATTAAGTTAAATTGTATACATATTCATACTTTTCGTACATGATTGAATGAAAACTATTTTAACATTGCTTGTCCTCATATTTTTATATTACAAATATCATTATCCTATACACACTTAGATTTCATAACACAATATTTAAGCCATTTACAATTAATTTGTGTAACATATTTTTTATGAAATCAAGAATTAAAGATATTTTATATGTCTATTTTTATAAAATATTATAGATTATTTTTATTGTAAGTTTTTTTATTACGATTTTTATTGTTTATATACATAATCGATTTAAGTCATATTTTGTTTTCTACTCAATTATGATTTTAATTACTAGCGATTATTAGTATTAACTGAAATATTTATATAAATAAAAAAAGTATTATATTAAAGAATTGGTGAAATACATATTTATATCTGCTGTTATTTATTGCAATTGATCAATATTTAGCAACATATATTATTGGGTGATAATGTAATTTTTGTGTAAGATATTTCTTTTATTCCTTGTAGGTTATAAAAAATTGCTAACACTTATTAACAATTTCACCAGAATAAATAGAATTATAATAGTACAATAATATATAATAATAAATTTTCCGGCTTTCAAAAGCAGTATCTTTTATAAACTATTATATCATTGGTATAGTTAAATTAATTTAAAATTAATTGTTATAATTCACTGTTATAATTAATATTTGTAGAAGCAAATATATCATATTGTTTATTTGTAAAATATCGAAGTTTAAATTGACCAATTTTCGTTGTATCAAATTGATATAATAATTATTAGTATATAATTATAAATAACAATATTTTTATAAAAATAATAATTTTATAATAATAATCATTATATAAATAACTTCAATTATATTTTTATAATATATTTAATCATTATTGTTATATAATTATAAATAATTATTATAATATTTTAACTATAAGTTTAACATATTATTATATATATATATAATTTGAATCATATAATGTTTTTGATCATTTGGATTTTTAACAATAATTTTCTAATTGATTTGTTCTACATTTTCAATTAAAAATATTTTGTTAAGTAGGTTGTTTAAATAACACATAACATTTCATGACACAAAAAATAACAAATGAGCCAAATTTGATGACAATGTAATTTAATAATAATAAACAAACAAATTGACAGAGACATATAAATGCATACGCAGTTTGTACAGTTAAACCAAAATGCTTATTTTTACACTGCTTGCATATGACGAAAAGTGAGGAAATGATAAAACATTTAAAAATACATTTGTTAAAGCTATAAAAATAAATGAATAAAGCATGATCTGAAAAGAAAATTTGAAACCAATCAATGCTGATAAAAATAATTAACAATATATAGTTTTCTATAAATATAATCGATATTAAGCAGACAAAAATGTTACGTAGGCCTAACTATATTCTAATATATTGAAGCAAAGAATGTTCAGAGCTCTATAGGAAGAAAATCTAGTTGATCAAAAGAATATATTAAATCTTTGTATACATTTAGTACTTCACTGTTCTTGATTAAATAAGATCAACTAGATATATATTCGCATAGATGTAAACTGTCTATAACAATAAAACCAAACATACATACATAGGTGTTTATAAAGATTTGGGGCACAGTTGTATAGATAACCAAATTAAAATGGAGTATTATAATTAATGAGATTACAGCATTTCATATTTACTTTGAATAAAGGAAGGAAGTAGACGTATGTTGCATGAAATAACAGTGATTAATCTTACAATTTTGTTATGAATATATTTATTTTTTGAGGAAAACGTAACCAGAATAATGAAATTATGTATTTGGAATTAATTAATAATACCAATAAGTAGATACACATTAACATTTGAAAAAATACTTGAAGAAACAATAGAGAAAAAATTCGAATTAATATTTGACAATAAAAAACACAATTTCTTTAAAAAGGCAAGGAAAAACGCAAATGGCAAAATGTAGTAAAATAATTACTGTCTGCCATAATAAAAAACAATTACCGCATGAGTAGCATTTAAACTGAAACATTTATTTAAACTTAAATTACGCCATATCGTGTTATCTAAAATTGTATTATAGAACTAAAGTAGACAGTAGACTAAAACAATATTTATTACGAAGCATTATCAAATCATTCTCATAAGTCATTAATGATGAATAAATGATGAATAATTATAAATACTACTAATCAAATTAAATATTAATTTATTTACAAAACTGACAGTGTTTTTATAACACAGTAATTAATTAATACAAGTCAAATTGATTACAACAAATTACAACAACAGGTACACAAATAAAGTAATGTCTCCTCACTTTTGAAAACTCTCAGAATAAGCTTTGTTGTAAAAACTGATAACATTAATAATAACATCCTTTTTAGTTCTTTTTGATAGTTGAGCACCTTCAACAATACTTCAGTAAAATGAAATAGTCAGTGAAGTGTTTAATATATACAAATATATAGTATATTAATATAGACTTAAATAATAATAAACATAATGCGATAGAAAAGTAATGATTTACATCGAAACTAGGATAAATGTCATACTGCTAGAAAAACAAAACACAATAAGGTTTTTGTTAATATTTACTTAGCTGAATCGAAACAATGGCAAAATAATAATATGAACATATATAAACCACGAGTTGGCATAAGCTCATAAGAAAATCTTCAACTCTGTGAACCCAACTGTATTTACGCCCAGCCCACTTTGATCTGTATATGTAAGGATGGAATGAATAAAAATGAATTCTGTAATCTCTATTTCACGTTCTTCAGAAAATTCCATTTCTTTCAATTAAGAATACTTTTCGTATACCTTGTGAATAGATATTGGTTTTATATATAGTTGTGTATGTCATTATGATACTGTACGATTGTGTTGTAGTGGAACAGTTGAGTTAGAAGTTAATAATCCGTCGTCTTGGTGCATGTCTTGTAGGCAAGCACAGTGCAGTTAGAAGCTCATGCACGACTTACAGCATTGATGCCTGTAAGTGGCATATTTGCAGAGAGCCTTGTTCTGTCCACAGTGTTTCGATAAATCCAGACATTCTGTGCAAAAATGAATAGAATCAGAACATAATTGTTATATAGTTGTTGTTATTGTATAGTAGTTTCGCTACGTGTATCTAAATAACAATTATAAGTAATTATGAATGTATCAACATTTGGCGGTGGTTGTAATGCCAAATGTTCCATGATTGATCTGAACATTTTCAAAACTGGCTATGTTGAGGCAACATCAATTTTGAATGGCTATTGAATTTAAAACTATATTATATATTATGTGGGTTAGTAGCATTAACGTCCGATTTTTTCAATTTTATTATGTTTGTATATGTTTTGAAAAAGTTGTATTGTAGGTACTTTCTGAAATATTAGTGTATAAATTATTAAAATGGTAAAGTATTTATAGTTTAATAAAATCTGTGTAAATTTGTAAAAGTACTTATTGAAGTTACAAGTTTTTGTAAACAAAATTAAGGTATATATTATTTCTCATAATTATACTATTTTTATTAGAAATTTAACAAATTACTTTATTTTCTCATTTTATAATATAAAACACAATTAAAACAGGTGAAATCCACATAATATATGATCAGTGAATGAATGCATAGATATATATGAAATGGGTCTAGAAGTGAGGATAGTTAAGAAAAGGGACATACTCGATATTTCAGTAAATAATATGTAAAATAAACCAATATTAAATAATTTAATAAAAATGATAATGCGAAATTGATAGATGTATATATCGATTTTGTAAGTAATATACATAACTCTATAATTGAGTTATAACACACATTATAAAATTGGATACTCTTTTACTCTCAAGTAAGGTATCGATCTTACCACACCAATTTCAGGCAAATAAGCCTAGCCTTGTTGAAATAATATTGTTATGTGATACAATTTGCAAGGAAAAATATATATTATTTTTTTAAAAACAGTATATTCTTGCTCTTTCGAAAAATAAATAAAAATGTAGAACAAAATATTTCCCAACTATGCTTCTGATTCCATCAATGAAAATAAACGAATTAAGTGTAAGTTGAGATTCTGACATAAAATAGTCTTGTGTAAAATAAAAATCATTTCATAGTATGACTTACGTAGTTTGCATGGTGGAGAATCACATGAACGTATTACTTCAGGGATTGAAATGCCAGTTTCGTAACAGATGGAGCCAGCTGGATTTTTTAACGTTTGCCAAACACACATAAGATGGCGGGCGGATACACCCTGGCCTCCACATGACTTTGAACACTGCGTGAAACGTAAACGGGTCAAATTGAAAACATAAAATTGAAAAAACGATCAAGATAAGAATTGTAGAATAATTCACTTCAATAAGGAACCAACTGAAAATACGTGTTAATTTGTGGTTTTTCGATCGGATCAAAAAAATGTCATTATAAAAACTCTTTAAACTTTATTAAAAAAACTTTTAAGGTTAGGATAAAGGGGCGAATAGAATTTATGAAATAAAACATCTGCTATAAGTAAAAATTGTCGTATTCGTAAAATAAAATTTTTGTTTACAAATCCTAAAAATTACAATAATTACAAAATTTGTTCACAAAAAATTAAATAATAATAATAGCCGAATACTGATAAACAACGTTTTTAAATAAAAGAAAAACAATAACCAGTTAGAATAGTATAGTTGGCATAAGTTGAGTTTTAAAAGGTAAAAAGAATGGCAGTATTGTTAAATGAATATTTTACAAAATACACGTTCTAGATAATATTAGTATTAACTAACATCCAAGTTAAATTAAATAGTTAATAAAATATTTTTACAATCTATAGTCATATATTATATAATTCTTATATTTATGTAAATATTATTCAAATATGCAAAAGAAAAAGTGAACTTAATTAAGTATTTTTTTATAAACGCACATATAAAAAAATTGTCTTTTACTCAATTCATTTCCATTCTAACTGGATGAACTTTCGTTCGATAGAAAACTTATAGATAACTTTTTCTTTAAGAGGCTGCATAATAAAATTATACGTAAATGATAGATGTCGAAGTTTATTGAGTGAAATATTTTAGCACTACGAATTGTTCAAAAACATTATATATATATAAAAAGTAATAGTATTCTAAAAACTTATAATTGATAATTATTTAGATACTGCAATCTACTACAAACATGTAAATATATAATTTATTTTAGTAAATAAGCATTTTTAGTTATTTAGTAAATGTTTCTAATGAAGGTTATACAAATCAGTTTCCTTCATCGAGTTGATAGAAATATAATATAGAAAATACGTACTCAGATAAAACGTATGACATAATACGCAATTTTGATCCACTTCAAACTTTGCTACTAAATTATTTCTCGTGTGTCATCAACATAGGTATTTTTTCATGTTTGATCATCGTTTAGAAATAGTAATAAAAATCGTTTTAGTATATATATATTTAATTTAAATTATAATAAAAATGTAACATTATATTTATACAATTAAAATATATTATATTTAAAGTTTGAATGTCAATAAAGCACTATTGTTACAATATTACTGTGTTAAAGAGCCACTTTCGGGTAATAATAATATATTTACAGAACAATTATTAGTTTTGCCTTATGTTGTAGAAGTAGAGTTTATTTTATATATACTTTATTAATGACGCTTGAATCCAATTGAATTATATTATGTAATTCTTTAATAAAACATTTTTTTAAATAAAACCATATACGTACCAATGACCAAGGACTGGCGTCCCAAGAAACTTGGCACTTTTTGTTGTAGCAATCGATAGCTGGCTTTTTGGTCGAGTCACAGGCGCTAAATGGCAAATTCTTGCCTTGCATGAGGCAGGTCAAGTTACCAGAAATTGTGCCTTTGTTTATTTCTAAACAGTTATCCGTGCACTAAAATAAAAATAAAAATAAAGCAAAATAAAAATAAAGTTTATATGTTGACCAGTTGACCAATTCAGGAAATAAGAATCCATCACAACAAAAACCATCCAACAAAAACACTGCATTGTTTGGTTCATTTATTAATCTTATAATTAAATATATCTCAACATTATATACATTCTACGTGAAGTCTATCCTCTATTATAATATATCATACTTCCCATTTACCAAATGAACTGATATTTAGTATGACGGACCAGAGGGTTCAGTGTGGAAATCTCTAAGATTTACAATTTAAACGAGGTATACCTTGCAGACCTCAAGATCTGCAAGGTTTACCTCGAGGTCTGCAAGGTATACCTCGTTTAAATTATAAATCTTAAGGCCTGTGCCCACCAAGCGCAACGCGACACTCCGCAAAAAGTTGAAATACATACTTTTCAATGAACTAGCGCCCATCAAGCGCGACGCGACGCAACGCGACGCGGCAAAATGGAAGTTAAAATATTTCAACTTTTTTGCGACGCCGCGCGACGAAATTAATAATTTTACATAGATAGGAGTGTTGATAGTTATTCCTGGTTTTGAATATGCAGTAACTTATGTAAAAACATTGAAATATCATTCTCTTTATTATATATAACATTTAACCTACTCTTCGGTCCCTTCAACTTAATTATGGGATACCATATATAGATACCTAGTATAATGGCTACAAGGAAACATAAGTATTTTATTAAACAAAGCGCACATCTCTGCATTTTTAACGCACGACGCCTTGATCTACTAACTACCACAATGTCTTTATTACCTTTTTTCAAAACGATTGTAATTGGCCGCAGAAATAATCAATGATCTTTCGCTTCCTTGCTTGCTTGCGCCTTCTTCTAATCAGTAACAGAAATGCGACATCTTCGGCATGTAGGTTTCCTCTTTTTATATCAAAATTTCTAAAAAGATTTCCGCGTCGCGTCGCGCTTGGTGGGCGCCATTCACCGCGTCGCGTCTCGTCGCTTTACGTCTCGTCGCGTCGCTTTCCGTCGCGCTTGGTGGGCACAGGCCTTATTAAAAGTTTAAAGAATTACTGTTCAACAGAATGAACAACTTCGAGAGAAAACACCAAAAGCAGTATAATTGACGGTCTTCTACCGTTCTTTTAATTACAATATTTTATATAAACCGGGTCAATCACGAAACGTGGCCCGAAACTATAAACCCAATTATCCTCCCAGCCAGAAGGTCAGACTGTACGTGACTACCGGACACTAGGGGGACGCACCGAAGGGAGCTGGTGAGGTGACACACCGGCGTGTTGAGGGGTGGTGAGTCCAGAGTCCTGAGGAACCGAGTCTGACGAGTTGTCCATCTGGTGGAACTCTGAGGGGACAACAGGCAGAACACTTGACTGACTGACTGATAATGTATCTGAATATTATACCTGGTGTTGTAATTTATCTGCATTAAGTACTTAGATTAATTTAATACAATAAAAAATGCCATAAACTATAATAATGATTTTATAACTTTAAATTAAACAGTTAAACATACACAGTGACTAAAAAATGCTCAATATAGCTCAATATCATAATCAATATAGCAAACAAGTAAGATAATAAATTAAATAAGATATTTACTGAAAAAATATAATAATATGATAATTTTATTACAGTTAGAACCATCTACAATGGGTTACAGTTTGAATAATACTTTTCAAATAAAAAGTTTTAATTAAGTTTATTGAGAAATAAGAAATCATAAAAAAAGTATTTTCATTAAGTTTGAGAAATGTTCAGATAGGTGATTAACATCATTAAATATCAGCTCAAAAGATAAAGTTAGATAAAAAACAAATAGGGTAAAGTGATCCATTACGGAGAACTTTTAGAGCTCACATGATAAAGACTAATCGTATCCCAACATAAGACGTTTACAGAAAAAAAAATTAATGTTAAATATATATTTATGTTAAAATGTGCATATTTTCTGCTGTATTTTAGTTAGTAAGAATATTGTGAATAGTAAATAATGATTTTATAATGTCACCGTTCGAACACTCTATCAGAAAAAATAATAAAAATGCAAATCCAAGACGAGAAAAAACAAGACAATACAAAGACAAAACAAGTTTATGCTATTGGAAGGACAACACAACGAAATTAAAAGTTGGACATTTCAATAGTTTTCGTAGTTTTTATAAATATTTGCAACGAAAGAGGCAAACATAATCTAATTTAACACAATAAAATAGTAGTATAAAATAGTAGTATATGAAGACGTGTCACGGTCATATATCGATTTTTGTGATATCGACTTCCACTGCAGTGATTTTAAGTGGCCAATTTTACATAATAATTAGATTAAAAAATGACATAGAAAACTAGAAATTGGATATCGTTTACAATACAAGATAGCAGAAGAGGGGGTAACTGCCCCCGTCCTAAAGGTACACATACGAAAGTGTAATTTATATTAACTCATGTGTGTTTGTTTTTACTATATCTTAATTAATTCTAAATAATGTAAGTGATAATAACAAAAATACAGAAAATCCAATGAGAATTCCAATTGATATACACTAATTAATGACTAAAGGAGTGGGTTAATACTTTTTTTTACTAAAAATTACTGAAAACTAAAATCCAGAAAACACAATCTTTCCTTTTTATTAGGGATAAAGTACTAGAACAGGAATGAAGACTTGCCTTTGTCATTTAATTTTTTAAATTTTATAAAAAGCGAATTACGAGGACAGCACTAGGTCTAGGAAGGTGTAAAAAAAGAAGCAAAGAACTGCAATAACGACGTCACCCACCCCTCTTGAAGTGGTTCTGCCGCTGCAAGCTGTGGTCCAGGCTACTAGTCTGCGACCCTCCCGTTGAAGCAAGCTGCTGCTGCTGGTCCTGTCCCCCCTCCCCCTCCGGGCAGTGTCGACGCGGCGAGGAGGAAAGGTGGTTGAGAAAGGCGCTCAGCGAGTCAGTGGAAGCCTCCCCCAACACCGCCAGCTTATAGGCCTGGTCCAGGATGCTCTTGTCCGGTGTCTGTGGCTGCTGCTTCACACTGACTCCTCCCCCTCCTGTTGTGTGCTCCTCCAGAGGGGCGCTGGTGCCCTCAGAGGACGCGACGACAGGGCTTGCGGAGGAGGAGGACGAGGGGGGCAGGTCGGAGTTGTTCATCGACGGGAGGAGAGGGTGTTGCTGTGCTGGATCTTGTTGCTGTGCTGCTGCTGCTGATAGCAGATTGCCTGGGACACTTGTCTGAGGTTGGGAAGGAGTAGGCGACAGCGAGTTAAGAGATAATTTTGACTTTAGTCACTGCACTATATATACCAGGGCAGAGTAAGCAACGATGCGTACAACATATAGGCGATCAATATTAGTTTGATAGGTATCTTCCATTCCTTTTACCGACAACAAATAGAAGGAAATGAACTACATTGTGTATGACTTCAAAAGAAAAACACATTTTTAAACTGATGAAATTTTAAAGTCTTAAACATAAGATTCAATGAAAAATATGTTCATTACATTGCAGTGTAGAAGCCTAATAAAATATCTTGTATATTCTTTCATCGACTACAGCTCTCCACTGTGACGATTATGTCGACCGTTCATATCACACACAGAGGGAAATGAAATCTAATTACCACTAGAAAAGATGAATATTCACAGAACCCCTTTCTACATTGAAATCCTGAATGAAATATGATTAATTATTTATTCCTTTAATACCCTCATAATTTTACTTTAGTTCGGGTTTAGATCGAAACTTTGAATCATATAACAACATCAATTTTAGTTTTGCATATTATACTAAACGCTCAATAGATAGTTCCAAATTTGTAATGGGTCCAACAAAACAATCCAAAACGTATCAAATGTTTTGTAAAGCTGTGCAAAACAGTTTAGCAAAACAATGCAAGTAGTATGGAATGGTGTCCTCGCCCTCGATTTACCCGGAAACGACCTTGATCTTGCTTAAATCGGTCAATAGGAATACAATTTTTTTTAATGCGCGAAATTCCCAAAAATTGACCCCCCCTTGTGCTAGCGTAATTGCGCCAGCGGTCACCATTCCATACTACTAATGCAAGGATGGAAGTGATTAATGAAAGTTATAGCCATAACGTTTGAATGTATTGAGATACAGACAACATTTAAAAATGTATAGAAGTCTCTTTGTGTCTCATTTTGAGTAATGTATTATCAAGACATCAGTCGCTCACCGCATAGTTGGCCCTTGCTAGCAACTGTGCCGGAGCTCGGTGACGCAAAAGCTGTCCACCACCGCCGCTGCCGCCGCCGCCGCCGCCGCCGACAAGCTGCGGTGGTCCGGGAGGCGGCAGATTCTGAACACAGGCACGCTGACGCAGACGGGACCGATTGGTGTTGAAGGCCTTGAGAGAGGCGAGTGAGGAGTGGGCGGGCGGGCCTCCCACCTGGAGTTGACGCTGGATCACGATGGGCGTGTTGGACAACCTGGCCAGCTGAGCAGGAGCGAGTTGTGCGGTGCGGAGAGCGAGAGTGGGAGAGAGCGAGAGAGAGAGAGAGAGAGAGAGTGTGA
>JAUZND010002723.1:0-12687 GCA_034780555.1 Coelogynopora nodosa
TTTATTTTATATTATAGCTATCATACAAGTTTAAAAATCCTTCTGAATTGAAGTTCCGTTACCATGGAATTCATGTACAGTAACCTCTCAGCTTTTAATTGCATTTGAAGAAATACTTATTTTAAACTCATTTAAAAAAAAAATTTCCCCTCCCATTTCAATGTTCCTCAACTACATATACTTTATTGTCACATGTTTTCAAACATTTTAAAATTGTAGATAAGTAAGGGTTCATTATTACTAAATAAGGTGGGTTTCGACCTGATAACATTGAATATACATTTAGTTTGTAGACTTTGATATATAATATAAAAGATAACATTTTATTTTAAGTATCAATAAAAATATAGCTTTAAGTAATAATTGTTACTGTGTACTTGTCATCTTAAAAAGGATAAACTTGTTTTTATAATGTATTTCATGGTTTGACGTTATGTTAATACATATTATATCTAATATTACTTTTTATATCTTATTAATTCAACATATAAATTATTTTGTTTTGTTTCAGATTCATTATGGAGCCTAGTACTGGCTTTTTCAATGATGGAGATTATAGTGATGAATATACAAAAGGCGTCAGTCTAGAGGGTACTCAAAACTTGCCAAATAAATGTGAAATTTGTAAAAATGATCTAAAAGATCCTGTGGTGCTGAATTGTTTACATGTTTTTGATAAAGACTGTTTGTCTAACTTTGAACTCAAGAATGATGACATTTTTACAGTTACTCAGTGTCCGAAATGTGGTTCGACTTCTGGTAGTATTGCCAGCCTCGAGCCTTTTCATATTGAAGTTTTGGATAATCTAGTTGATCAGAAGGACCAGTCAGATAATGGAAACCAGGAAACAGTTGTAAAATGCACACTTTGTACTACAAATGATGTTGCTCACTATAAGTGCGCCGATTGTGCTGAAACACTATGTGAAAGCTGCAAGAAAACACACAAGGTATTTAAACATTATTTAAGTATTATTCATTGTACGTATATATTTAATTGCGTTTTTATTTTATCGATATTTTCAGGTTCTAAAAATGTTTTCTTCACATGTTGTTACTGATCTCACAGAAGAAGAAAAATTGAATATTCATCAGTTGAATCGAAAAATGAACCAAAATAAACCTGTTCTCTGCACATATCATAAGAACGAACCCTACAGGTTTTTCTGTTTTCAGTGTAATGTAAGTTGTTTAATATTGTCAGTTCAGTTTGAACGACAACTTTGTTTAAATGATTAAGGCCGTTTTCATAAATGAAAGTTCGCTTTTTCCGAACGTACTGTACAGCAACACTCCTGTGTAGAACTTAAGTTCGATGGGTATTTTAGAAACGATCGAACTTTCGAAAATAGTCGATAGTGAAGTAAATACCGCTGCATTCAAAATGAACATAAATGAAGACGGAAAAATAGTCAATTGAAGACTGACTGTTAATAAACAAACAGTGTTCTTAACTTGTTTTAAAAAATGTTAAGTGTAATTTATACATAAAATTATAATTTGGGCATTGACTTGTATTGATTTGGTATCAAGTTTTATCTGAGGTACTTGGCATAAGCATCTGGTTTTGATCCTAATTTTTAGTTATTTATATACTATTAAAATATCTTGATGACATTTATACAAAAGGATTTTATTCAGATATATTCAGAGGATTTATATATTATTCGTTTTTTATTTATTTTTCAAATAATCCGTACATTTCTGTAATACTGTTATTTATTTTTGTTATGCAGTAAATGTTATGTGTATTATGTTCATTAGAACTTACATTTCTGTACACGTAGCAAATGAGATATTTCATCATCAACTTCTACATATATTTCCACTGCTTCCTAATCATAATTAAGAGCAGACTTATATACTCGCATTTTATTATAGCTGACGAAACTACAAATATAAAAATCGTGCCTTAAATTATAGCGATATTACGTTTGAAGTTTTACGACCTTAAATAATTATAAAGCTATATCGCACATTATATACGATCATGTTTTTTTAGACGAACAGTCTGTGTTACATTCTGAACTGTTGATAACTTTTTCGATCAATTTTTTTTTGATTTAAGGGATACCAAAATTTAAAAAAGTTTATTAGTGTGTTTACATTTTCTGTATCGTATATGCGATCAGCGTTTGTTCGAGTGTTTAGCACTGTTCTCAACGTCGTACTGTATTAGTAGTGCTTTGCCATGAAGCAGGTGCAATTAATAATTAATTAATGTTTTGCTTATCTGAAACCAGGTTCCACTATGTTCCGAGTGTGCATCTCTCGAGCACAAACGTCACATAACATGTAACTTGGACGAAGCACCTGCTAAGCTTGGCGAAGTTATTCAAAACCTCGTAAAGGATTGTCAATCTAAGCAGACGGAACTGAAGGAAGTGAGTGAGACTTTGAATAACATGTTAATGGACTTGAGCACTTCCCGAGACCAGAATCGAAGTCATATTGAAGAGACCTGCAATGATTGGAAAGCTGCTATTGAGGAAATCAAGGTAAGCAAGAACAAGGTTCTTACATACTTTAGAAATTTTTACTTTTGTAGGTAGTTAAAATAGTAAAAGTTCAAAGCAAAGTTCAAGGTCTTTTCTAATCGTTGGAGTGAAGACGAGGGCAATTTCGTGCTTTGATCGACGTGTGACGTTGACGACATAGTCATACACTTTGTGAAATGATTTATTTATTCTGGTGTTAATTTAGATGTGGAGGAATGCGGTTCGAACATTAGTCAATTTGTTCATGCAGATCTTGTAATACCACATTGGAATCGTGAGGTTGAAAGGGAATTATTAGTGCCGTGCCTGATATAATTACCAAAAAAGATAAACAATTCGACACCTTTCGCAATAAAAGTATTGGTGATAACAAAATCATACTTATGACCAGACAATATTTTCCTGTCACAGATTCTCTTCTTCAATGAGCGAAATTGGCCTATCTGAGGTATGAGAACGACACTAGGAAAATAAAAATAGGAGCAAAAAGCGAAGTAAATAAAGAACTATATTGAAGAAGAAATCCAAACTTGCAAAATTAGATAAAATTCTAAATGACATTAGGAAACATTTTATGAAATATAGAACAAAAAGAAAGCATGATTAAAGTACACTCAGAGTAGAGTGTATATTCACACTCACCGTCTACTTTCACATGTGGAAACGAGATGAAGAATTGAAAGCATTATTGAAATAAAAGGAGAAATTTGAAATACAGGCAGGAAGTCACAACCAAAATTATTAATGTACTCAGGAAATTTTCAACCATTACACAAAATTCCATGCTTACAAACGTGTTGGGCATCATCATATAACTTTTAAAACAGTGAATGTGTGGCAATTATTATCCAAGTTTATATTGTGCATAAAAATACATTTTCTAGCATGTTTTATGTAGATTATTTTTTATACCTACAACATATCGACGTCGGAAATGCAAACAAGCTAACATATAAAAAAGCTAAATAAGGAATACAATATTTGAATTAATGGTGCAGTAAGAGAACTTTTTTGGATATTCATAAAAAAGCTAAATAAGGAATATAATATTATTGGTGCAGTAAGAGAACCTTTTTTGAATATTCTATTTTTAGATTGACTCCTTAATTATTTTTTTAGTAATATTGCGACACCAGTCTATTTTAGGACACCAATCTATTTTCATTAGTTATTCGCATCACTAGATTCATAGGTTTATTTTTATGACCTGATTACGTCATAAACTCAAGTTAATGAAAACTGTGGGAAAATAGCCATATATGGTTTACCTTTTGATCAATGCAACGATTGACTTGATTCTTTTTTATCTGATTCTTGATCACACGAGCTATTAAACTACTTATTTAAATAAGCTATAAGTGGTATAAATGCTATTTGAGTATTATTTTAAATAGTTGGTTATTTTAATAATTAATTTTATTGTTCCAGTTAAATGTAACATATTTTATGCTAAGCGCTTTTTTTCTGTTAGTGTTGCAAATTTTAGCTCCTAATATCATCGGCAAGTAAGAAAACCCTTGAGGGTATAAAATGGTTTCATAATAACACATTTTTCTCTGGTATGCTAAAATATTTTAAATTAAATTTTTTTGAGTTTGATAAGATGAAATTATTATTTTTAGCCACTGATTAAAAAAATTAGGGTCATACTTTACATAGTTTTACATTACATACATTACAGTGATTTAAAAAAATTATTTAAAGAAAAAATTTTATACCCCTCCACGAACGAAGGGTTAATGATTATTATATGCTATAATAAATAGTGTTATGGGAGTAAGAAAAACTATAATTTTGATTACATAAATTGAAATGGAATTTAATAATTATACTGAAATATAATTTGACAGGAAAATATTCAGTCGGTAATTCAAGTAATTTCTTATCTTGATATTGATGGTTAGGGTGTTAAAAAATTGTAGAACATATAGACAATATAGATATATGTATACACATATATGTAGATATAGACAAGGCTAAAGGCCGTAGGCTGATGATTTACACTAAGGGGAAAGCGTAGACTGACTGTAGGCAAATGTGCTAAGTGGAGGGAGATATACACTGAAACTGGAAATTGTACAACATATTTTTTTTGTACCTATCATAGTTACTCTTGAAAGGAACTAGTAAAGAAAATATTCATACTATTCTTTATTGACAAATTTATACAGAGTTGTGAAAGCGCTTTATAAATGAAAACCCAAAAATATGATCCTGTTTAATCTATTTAAGATGAGCCATCAGATCACACGGTGACAAAGGAAGCAAAAATGTTAATGTAATCTTTTTTAATTAAAAAATTATAGTCATGGACTGTGAGAGAATAAAATTACGTTATAAACAAAACATATATAAAAGCAATATAAAATGTACCACTAAATTTCGCCTACCTTAAGTTTCTACTACGTTTTAAGGTTATCATGGTGGTACTAGAAATTGATCTGTTTATATTTATTAGTTGATCGTTAATAGTTGTCCCTTATTATATAGTTTTTTAAATGAGGTAAATTAATTAACTATTTATTTTATGCAGTTTTATAGTACTAGATTCTATCGATTGTTTATACTTTCTTTTTTATTGTAGGATGAATTTTTAAAGAAGAACAAAGATGCACATGATCGGTTGGAAATGAAGATAATCGACAACATGAACGTAACTGAAAAGACAATTGATCATATTGACTATTCAATCGAATTTATAAATTCATACTTGGACAAATGTCGTGCTGCTGATATGGCAAAGGTCACAAAAATGGTAATGAGTTGTCTAGAACAACTCAGTAAAGTGGATATTGACACCAGAATTGCAACTGCAGTTCCTTTTGATGACGACCGTGAATGCATCAGAGACAAGGTGAGATCAATGTTTGGATGGTTTGGGGATAAGATGTCTCGCCCAGAATCATCCATATCACCTCAACAAGCCCATGCTGCCAATGTGGCTACCTCAGCAGCTCTGTCTTCCTTGCCAGACTATCCCAGTGGAGCCGGGGATATCGTGGAGAGCATGTTTCTTCGTTTGCGTGACACCGACAACAATGCCTTTTCTATGAGCCATGCAGTTCGCCCGATTAAGAGCAGTCCTAGTGATAGTCAAGATTCCACTCTCGGATTGAATGTTGCAAACGATTGTATTATGGGTGGCCGCGATAATGGACTAGGCGCTGTTGGAACAACTATAAGCAGCAGTGATTTTGGTGGTAGTGTTCTTCAAAGCAGAAACTTTAACGGATTTCATATCGATTCTGGTCTACCACTGACTTCAATGAACGGGTCTTCACGCACAGGAACACCGTCTCTTTCTGGTGGTAATTTAGACCATGGTCTCTCACTTGACCCATCACTAATGGGCCTAGGGTCAACCATTCCGGGTTCATCATCCACTGGTATGTCTGGTCACGGCCCTGTTGTTCAGCAACCCTTAGCCAAGCCTGGAACACCAACCGGATACAATCCGAACCCAAATCCTCCCTTTCCCAACCGAAGCGGTCGGTGTCTGCCTATGAATGTTCGCAATCGATGGGGCTCGCTTGGTAATGGTCGTGGCCAGTTGAGTTCGCCTCATGAATTTTGTCTAGGTTTTGACGAGGAGATCGTTGTTGCTGATACGCAAAATCATCGAATCCAGGTATTTATTACTCTTGTGTTTAATGCTACTTAACTTAGAATGAATATCTAATATATTTGGGATATGTACAATATAGTAAGGCGAAACCTATTAGTATTAATTTTTTTCAATTAGGATATGTGTTTTAAAGTTTTTAGTATCTTGATTTTCTAAAGAAAATATCACATAGTTTAAAAAATATTTAATCACATATTTATATTTAACGTTACACCCATAGATTGCCGTTGTATTAAAGTTTTTATTATTTTGATCATCAAAAATAATGAACGCGTCAATTATACGTATAGATTGTGAATTTTTAGATACACATGTATCGGGTTTCTAAATCAGTTAAATGAGATTATTTATTTTATTTGGTCTCGATGGCTTAACTGTTTTAGACATCTGATGCATTTGTTTTGTAGGTAACTAATTGTATTGATTTTATGGGAAGTGAAACATATTTTTTGGGGTTTACTCCGTGGAGGGGGTGGGCTCATTAAGCTAAAATTTTGTATATAGATACCTTCTAAAGACTTAATTCAATCAATTAGTATAATTTTTATATCTGATTACGTCATAAACTCTAGTTTAGGAAAATTACCATAGGCTATATATTTACCCATATATGCTACAACTTTAGATCAATGCAACCGATTGATAGATAGATAGATAATTGATAATAATTAATAATTGATTGATAGATCGCGAGATCTATAATAGTTTGGTATATTAATAAAAAATATAATTATATAAATAGGTAAGTAGTATAGATGCTATTTGAGTATTATTTTAAATTGCTGCTTATTTTTATGATCTTTTATTATTCAAGTTAAATATATATATATATTAAAATGTTGCGATAATTTTTTCTCTTTTATTGTTTAAATTTTTGTTCCTAATATCATTGGTAAGTAAGAAAAACGCGGGTTATAAAATGGTTCAATAATGACACGATTTTCTCTTGTATGTTAGATAAATGTATTTTAGTCACTGAGTAAAAAAATCAAGGTCATACATAACATTGCATCGTTCGATCAAAAACAGAATTTCTTTTAATAAAAATATGGTATTACATTGTTCAAAGGTTAAGCATAGATAATGGACCTTTTATATTCAACGAAGCTTGTCCTGATCAGGACAAGCTTCGAATACATATTATGTGTTGTCTAAAATCTTTATTACTAAGATTGTATTAGAATAATACAATATATAATATAATATAATATATTATAATACAATAATAATACCCGATATATTGGATTATTTAGATGATAATGGACTACTCATTTATCTTTTTTTCCCCGCAATTTATATTGGTGTTAAAAGTTAGTTTTTTTCTTGTTGCAGGAAATTTGCCAAAAAATTATTGAACAAAATCAATAAAATTCGATTTCTCCGTATATGGTTTTTACTCTAATTGAAAAGCTTTAAATTTTTAACCTGGCCTTAATAAACCTTGTAAAGTGACACATTTGTTTTGTTAATAATTTGTATCTTCTAAATTAGTATTTCCTGTATTAGTGGACTACATTTTTATTCATATACTATATGTATTAATAGTATACGTAATAATTTTTATGGAAGTTTTATTTATCTAATTATGCACCTGTTTATAGTTAATGTATAGTATAATAGTAAATTATTTCTTTATTTTATATTATTCTGTTCGATACTAAAATAAAATTGTTTTTAGGTTATTTTATAAAATTTCAGATAATATTATATTATATAATAAAAGTATTTTTATCTACATAAATAATTACATTTAATCGCTGTGTCATGTTTGTTTGCGGTTCTTGGTAACATAACTGTTTTGTAGTAAGCGAAAGGTTATATTCGGACGGTGTTATCGTTTGGGAATAACATGTATTTAGAGTAGAAAATAAAGTGTGAATACATTTAAAAGGTATATACAGAATAAATAGGTCGACACTATAAAATTAGATAACATTGCTGTTACATATATTTGATTCTATCAGTACTCAACTGTATTTGTATAATGGTGAAGACTAAGTAAAATTGCACTTACAATTCTTTGACCATTATGACTAAAACTACTGTTACCAATACACTTATTGTTATACACTTGGAATTATTGACAATTTAAACATGTTAATTACCTATTGATGACATATTATGTACTTGTCATTATTAATGGTTAAAGTGCGTTTATTTATTGATAGTAATTTTTATTTAAATGTACATCTATTTAAAAAATATGTTGCTATGTTAAATTTCGATACTAAGAGCGCGCCTCGCTCAAATTTTGTCGTGCCTTTCCTTTTACGTTAAGATGCCGCTTATTAAAATCGACAAATATCCAAGCGTTAAATTCTGCAGAGCAGTTATAGTACAGCCAGAAATGACCCTGGAAGACTTTATTTTAAAAGGTATGATATGCTTGTCACTATTTATATTAATGTGGTATAGTCCATATAAAATATTGTTTCAAAGATGAACTCTTTAAATCGAGTCAACTGAGGTAATCATATTTTGATACTGTCTTCACAAAGATAATTACCATCTAGGGGACCGTTCATATAGTTCGTACACATAAAATCGAGTAAAATGACCCGCCCCCATTGTATGTAGCTGTACGCATTTCAGCATACCCCTACTCCTCCTGTATACAGTACGAAAATTGTACAAAAAATAAGCTTATTTGTTTTTTAATCTAGTTATTTTTAATGTAGATTTACAGATTTTTATCAGATAAATCACACAGATTTAAATCTCTCACATTCACAAATCTCACACGTGTATTTCAGTGTACCCCCTGTACGCATTTCAACATACCCTCCCCCGCACCTCGGTACTATATCAGCAGTCCCCATAATTGTACTTTTATATGTGGTTTGACAAACTTGTATCTGAGTATGCGTGAGTTAATATACAGCCACATAATTATTAAGTAATGTTTATAATTATAAGGTTTTAAGTAAATAAATTAAGTTATTTAATTGTTTTGGTTGAGTTTTATAAATTTTTTGTTGTTTGAATTATGGATAATTTCCACCTAATTCAATTGGCATAAAAATCCCTGATGTATATTGTTTAGTTCTGGGAGATAAGTATTTGTAGGTTTGTAACATTTGAAGGTATGTTACTCAGCTTTGTTGTCTTGGTTACAATACTGCTCTCATTACAACAAAATCACCCTTTAAAGTTTCTTATCCATTTAGTTAAGATTTTGGCACCATATTTGCTAATAGAATATTTTAAAAACTTAATGTATTTAGTGAAGGGTCCTTGAATTTACAATCATCATGAGATAATTTCATTTCCACTTTGATCTTTTTAGTCCATAATGGGAATTTTCTTGATGGAATTCTACTTTTGGAATATGACAATACATATTTAAAAAAATATTATGCATAAGTAAAGTTCAAATGATGTAATATCTAGTTTATATCAAGTTATATAATTACTCTAGCTTGCAACACTAAATTGAATTGTGTTTAACTGTGAATTTTTATTCATTTGAAATGTTATTTCATGAATTATTTTATATATTCAGTTAATATAAATAAATATGGAAAATAACCTAAAACTCATATTTGAATTATTTTAGAAAATTTATGGGGTAGTATATATTATTTACTGTATCGTTACAAGTATTCCCTGCACACTTTTTGAATTTTTTCAATATATAAGTCAATTTTTTTATTGTGTATTCCGCCCAGTTTAATATAATTTATCAATTTAAATTCTAATATACCCAGACTAGAAAGCTTGTTTCGCACAAACTGTAATATAAATTAATATTTATTAGGATATAATTATTGGTTTTGCTACTATTTATTGATTGATTAACCCATTTTGATCAATTGGGATTTTGTCAATATTTTTAAATGATGTTTTTTTAATGTATTATTAAGGTCGCTTAGTGAAATGATCGTTACATGCCTTATAATTGCAACACTTTTTATGAAATATGTGTATGAGTTGAGTATACCTGAAATATCTGAAATATCTGAACAAAATTAGTTTAGTCATTATGTTTAATTTATTACGTAATCAATTCTCCAGAATATTATTATCATAATTATGGAGTCGAAGTTGCATTAAAAAGTAGGCAGGTACTGAACATTTCGAATAATCGCCTTAGTAGATTTTGAGTAGAGATTGATCAAACACCAGTGGGCTAGTTTTACCCCCCTTTGGGTGCTTGTATTCTAAGGTTAAACAACCTCAGTATAGTTATAGTTATAACTAATATTTTTACAATAATAATATAATTATATTTATAAAATATATTAACTTGTTGTTTTTAATCATAAAGTAAACGGTTGATCACGTTTATTGTTTTAAGTATATATGACTTCTATGATAATAGTTGCAAATCTTCATAATATGTATTATGCATCATAAGTTGCTTTGATGTATACTATAATATGGTTAGAATAGCTTAATATCAAATATAATTTTTTACTAAATATTTTTAAAAGTATATTATTTATATTATATCCATTAATATTTCAGCGAAAACAAAAGTAGGAGATACAACATCACAATTTATAATTCGTTATCCAGATGGCCTGATCATTGATGATGATGAGCTGTTGCATGAGCTGGGCGAGTGCAAACTTCTCCTGGTAGACACAATTAATGGTATGTCTTTTACAACAACTGTATTTATATCACCTTTGTTGTATTGCAAATATCGGTAATATATCACAAATACTTGCAAAAATTTAGTTTATTATCATATTGCTAAAAAAAACATGATAAATATGCCATAGTTGTGTTAGAGTGTCACTCATAGGTTTAATAATAATCAATGCAGGGTTCCCGTGTCTCCTAAAAGACTTAAAAACAAATAATTTAATAGATATACAAATTTTGAGGAAACCTGATATTATATAGTTATTTATAAAAAATAATTATGTATAGTTTTACTAGCTGTTCACATCGTGTTATTGATGATTGTAATTTATTTGTAATATGGTAATACCCAGTATGCTCAAAACTACTTTTTCTTTCACTGAATCAAGTATACCTAACTATGATTTTTCTGACATATTTATTAATGGTTCTCCTTTAGATTCCGTGCTATTCAATTCATCACCATCTTCTAAGATAAATGAATGTAAATCAAGTTTTTATAAGGAAGACTCGAACCTGATGTAAGTCTATTATATTATCTAACTAGAACGGTCATACTTAAGGTGTTTCTTGACATTACCAGCTAGTGATAAATCTGAAAGAATATTATGAACATATCTGGTGCTTTCTTTGTTATTTTTATAATTATTATTAGTGTATTTCTTTTTCCTTTATTTAGTAGCTCAACGTTGACTGATGTGGCCCCGTCACCTGATACATTGCAGCAATATCAATCCACTTCAACAGCACCAAAACCAACTACCACAATAACTTCACCCAACTATTCTAAAACTTCTAGTATCTTCTGTGATCACCGCAACAGACCTGTGTCAGATCGGTCACTTCGTCTATCGATAGACTGCCCCCTTCCTACTTTCTCCACTATAGTGAATCAAGCGCTTAATAGAGCGGATGGTCCCAATACAGTACCGATCAAATCGACAATAAGGATCGAGATAGTGGCTAGTCTCTACGGGGCTCTCTCTGCAAAAACACTGTAAGTTTAATACCGTTTAGTGATAATTTTTTGTGTATTAATCTACTATTTTTAACTCTGGTAAATAACGAAAGAATATTGTACCATTCTTGTTTATCATTACCGTATTATTAACGTTACATTTACTTACACTGATTCGTGTATTATAGGTGTATATTAATATAGTCCTTAGATAAATAATATATATCATTTTTTATTATATTGATTAAAGATATCTTAACTGTTATATATTATACAATTGTACATATTTCAATTGTCTTCAATTAGCAGTATTTAATTATTGATTGTTTTATTTTGCTTTGATATTCATTTCACATGCAAATAACATGTGATCATAATATTTTGCTAGTTAGAGACGTTTATGTGAGATATCTTATATAATTAATGTCCGTAAAACGGATTTGTCTATATTCATAAACTATTTATTTTACTGGATTAGCATAATGTCATGTTATGTGTCCGTTCTCTATCACAGATATCCAATGCCGTGTGACCGGGAACAGATGGTGAATAAGTTAGTGGGGACATATCCATTTCTTCGCGATGTGAATGGAACATCGCATTCCTGGTTGACCGCACTTTCAAATAAGTTCTGCAATGAACGCAGAATCAAACTGACAAATACCTCTAAGAAGGTTACCCAAATGTAAGAGCTTTTATTAGGTTAACTATCGTCTCAGGCTAGGCTAGTTAAACAGTTGTTGTGATATAGGTAAACGTATTATTATAATTAAAATTTTAATAATATTTCTCGCTATAATCAATATACTATTAGAGGTATTTATTACCGCCACTCCAATGAGGCAATACAAATTAATAGGAAGATTACACTGTACAACAAAATTTTTGCTACTGGAGATGTGTAAAGTGATTTAGACTAATTAGGGTACGCTGATTTAAAAAATCATAACCGTTTTGCTGTATCACGTCAGGATTTTGAGTTACAGAAATACTCCCATTGCCTAGAAGTCAGGATT
>JAUZND010002724.1:0-12686 GCA_034780555.1 Coelogynopora nodosa
TTTAGGGATTTAGGAGTTTAGGGATTTAAGAGTTTAGGGATTTAGGAGTTTAGGGATTTAGGAGTTTAGGGATTTAGAGATTTAGGAGTTTAGGGATTTAGGATTTTAGGGATTTAGGAGTTTAGGGATTTAGAAGTTTAGGGATTTCGAAGTTTGGTGATTTAGGAGCTTTTTCCCTCATGTCTAATGATGGATGAGTGTAACATTGATCGAGTGAATACTACTATTAGGGTATCTCTGATCAATTTGTTAGTAGTAAAATCAAACTCGGATAAATTGTCTTAGTTAAAATCTCAATTGAAATCACCCGGATCGGACTTTGCATGGCTACAATGCATCGTACTGGAGGAAAATTAATAAATGTACTTGAATGATCGATTACTACCAATAGGATACCTCTGATCAATTTCTAATTAGTCAAATCTAACTCAGTGACCTTGAATTAGTCGGAAACGACCTTGACCTTGATTTGGTCAAGGTCACGAGGGGGTGTCATCGAAAAAAAAGAATCGGTCAAGGTCACGGAAAGGGGGGGTAATCGGAAAAAAAAATCTGTCAAGGTCACGGGGGGGTGGATTTGAAATGCTCCTCTCCTACTACTTTTGACAGAATTAGCAATACACTCGTTGATGTTTATTACACGGTGTGCAGTTGCAGAGGGACCTGGTTTTGCGGTGGTGAAAACATTTTGACGTCATGATGGTCGTCGTCTAACATTTTCATCACATTTTTTCTTCTTCCATTACGTTCCATCTCAGGAAATAATAGTCTCTTCAGTATGAGCTATACTCCTTCAGAATCGTCATCATGACAAGTTAATCAAATTCGTAAGTAATCAATTCCCATGTTATGATATAAAATACCTCATCTTCATCATTTCCTCGTCGTCGTCTCTCTCCCTCTCTCCTCAATACTGCATCCTTTTCCCGATCAGATTTTTTTTGCATCTAACTCTAATTGTTGTTGCAGGGCTTCTTTTGTATAGTGAACCTTCCCGGCAAGATTTTTGTCTGTAATAATGTTTGACTATAATTGTACGTAGGTGTAATTGATAAGCATGTTTACATACTAAACTTTATAGCTATTTTTGTTTGATATTGCGGTCAAAATACGGCATGATCTTTTTACATTGCCTACTATACACCATTGCGTTAATGTCCTCGAGTATCAATCCATTATGAATTCTAATACAAATGTTATCAATATATATACGTAAGCTGTTGCGATCTAATTTTACAAATAATTATTACTAATAATTATAATTTTATTATTAATTTTAAATTGATTAATTTAACTGTATTCTGTGTATTTGCTCACTGGCTGCCATCCAGACTATTTTGAGTAGTTTTCAAAAAAGAAAATGATCATCAAACATGATGTGTAATATAGAAAGAAGGTGTTGTTTTATTGTAGTTGTTTATTCAACTCATAACAACGTTTTTAAAGATCTAAAAACTATGTGATTATCTGTTTTAATACCATAGAGAAATATAAGTTATTACAAAATGAGGCAAAAAAACTAACATTGCCCAACTTAATCCTAACATTTCTGCAAGACTTTGGTGAATTTATTTGAAGTCTATTTTCACGAACATGTGTGTATTTTAAGAAAGAATTAGCGCTGTTCTCCAGCCTAAAATCATTTTTGTTTTTAACCTTCTGTTGTTACTTTTTTTGGAATATTGCTTTTTCTTTTGAGATTATTATTCCCCAAGGTAAGATTAATTATTAACAATATGAATTCATTTGATTATATTATAATATGTTACTGTGAAATATTTAAAAAAAACTTTCACTAATTACATACACTGCAGCTTTTATATACAATGTAAAAAAAATTGTAATCACCTGCCTAAAACATGAGTTTCCTACTTTTAAATAAGCCAATGCAATATTACATATTATATATAGTAGCAACTGGGAATTATTCGGATATACTGTTATATTTTATAATTCGTCTCACTCATAAATATTTAAAAGATATTCACTGCCATTTTGTAGATATATATTATAGAACGACAATACTTTAATATACAAACCAAATTAAGGGGTCGATCTCGAAAATGAATCTAGAGGGTATTCACTGCCCCTTTCCTTCTCTACTAACAAAGTCCGATTTAATGAACAGGATATATCTCCGTCCACATTAATTTTTCTCTTTTTCTTCTACCCTCCCACTGGCTTCCCCCCCCCTTTTAAATCTTTAATGTAGATATATTTCGATTTATATATTATGCTGCTATAGATTAGGCAAAAATATGCAGTGGGTTTTCAAGTTGTACAGTTATTTTTGTTTAATATTCTGTCTCATGTAGCTTACCTGGTTACCTGGTTTCGTCAAGTCGTGACCGACTTTTAACGACTCCCAGGATGAACTTTCTCCACTTAGCGCGGTCGCTGGCTATTTTTCTTAGGTCCTGTAGTGGTTTTCCGGTCGTTTTCTTGATGCAGTCATTTGATGGCTGAGATTTGACAATAACCGAAGAGAGCGGTGTTGTTGGCTAAATTTCCTCCAGAATTTCCATACTTTACAAAAAATGTATTTAAGCTCAACTCTTAAAAGCTAAATTTTCTGTGGAATACGATTTATTAAATTTGATAATATCCTTAACAAATTTGGGTTATTTAAAAATTAATTAACTACAAATAATTTAAAAAACCTTTGTATATATTCGTAAAATTATAAAATAACATCTTAATACTCGAAACAAAAACAAACAAATGGCAGAAAATCTGTGTTATCTCGTGCTGTAAATGATATTTAAACTGTCAAAAAATGATCCAAACATCAATTTTTTTCTATACGATATACTATCTTATCAATCCGCACAGGTTCCGGGAACTCCTCGAACTCGTCCAATTCTGACAAGCAGCTGTACTAGTAGGAACAAATTTGGAGCTCATAAATTATTAAAAAAATCATTTGTATGATTCGTAACTTTAAATCTATGAGGGTTTGGTTTTCATTAATATAATTTTTTTAAATGTTAAATATTACAGTAAATTAGTATATATTCTATTTAAAAAATAAATTTGCTCAATTATGGAATTCAAATTGTATGGCCTCTCTTAGAAAATACAATTAATATATATATATTCTAAATATCAAGTTAGATTCCAGTTCAAGTGATTATTAAATATTTCTTTAGTGCGTAAGAGCGGGAAATAAATCAATTTCAATATCTTTGCTAAAGAAACCTCACTCAATTGCTACAAACAGGGGGGTAAACATAGAAAAACCAAGAAAACTTTTTCCAATTAGAAAAAAAAAGTGGAACATCGCCGACGAAACCAATTTTTCTTCCAAAGCGCAGAAACACCATACTGAGTAAACGATTGTAACAAACTCGGTGTGGACAAGGTTCTTTGCCTTTGCCTCTGGTTAACCGGCTGAAACAAATAGAAAGCCGTCGTCTATATAGCTATAGTTGGCTTTCAATCGGTTTCCAACTCTCGTCGTTCTTCGCGTCACGTTGAGGCGGCGATAAGGTGCGGCGGTGCACAGATAGAGGAGTTTCTGATTAGATCTGAGCTTCTACATTTTGGTAGAGACAGTGAACAAACATCTTATAACAATGTTGGATGTCACCATAGAAATAGCTTCTATTGATGTCAATTTCTATTTTATCTGCGTTGTCTATTATTGTGGTAATATAAATATTTTCCCCTAATTACCTAAAAAATAAAAATTTGGTTTCGATTCTTTATAAAAGTATTTATATGTTTGTAATTCGATAAATGCAATCAGGAGATATTTATATTGCTTATAAATAAATATTATCACATTAATTAATTAAATTCATTATTTTTGGTTTGTAAAATATTATTTACTGTTGTTTTAGTTACAGAATTTTTTTGATAAATTAACAAAATGATATTACCTAAGCTTAAAATTAACTATTTGATAAAAAATACATTAATATAAAATATACTATTTGTGTTAGCTATTGCAATGCATAATCATCAGATTATGTGATTATTAGTATTTATATTTTTTAATTTAAAAACTAAATTTACAAAAATTTTATTTTTATTTAAATATAATTTTTCAATTAATATAATTATTAAAGTAAATAGAAATAAATGTTTAATTTTATTATTAGATAATATGCATACTTATTGGGTGGCATTGTGGGATGTGATAAATAATGTATGATAAAAAAATTATATACATAATATGCACAATAAATAATTTAATTCAATCTATAATAATGTAATAATTTGTAAATTGAAAATAAAGGGTTTAAAACATTTGTCTACGGTATCGATCGATTTACAAAATGTATTGCGTCACATAATATGGCTTATTTGTAATGAATTACGTCTTAAAAAAATAATTGTTAAATGGCTAAGTTTGAGTAACCAGGGGGGGTTAAATGTCATATAATATAGTCCGGAATTTTTAATTAAAATTTGAACGCGAGAATTGACAACAGCGATGTCAATATTTTTGATATACCATCAAAAATATTTCCTTTTTCTGTATTTTGTCATATTTTGTGCGTATTTTAAAACCTTTAAAACTTTTCGTAATTTTCATTTAGAAAGATTTTTAATTAATTTGATTGATTTTAACCAGTTGTTAAAAAATATATATTTAGAGCAAATTGGAGTATGTAATTAACTTTGTAACCAGTTTATTTTTTTAAAACTTCACTAATGTCTTTATTGAATCAAGAAATATAACACATTTACGAAGTATGAAAATTTAAATTAAGATTTAACTTGCTTATAAAAAACTGATTTTTCAATAAAACTTGTTTTGTCAAATTATAAACACAATATCTGAAAGAAATTTTTTTTTTAAAAAGAGATGTCTTCACGTATGAAATAAGAGCTAGTACACCTCGACAACCTAAATATTCTTTATGTGGAAGCAGTATATAGGCTGTATATAAAGTACATATAAGAATAAATTGCTGCGTTCATAATACTGTGTTATAATAATAATAATAATAATATTAATTATAATTATAATAAAAATTATACTTTCATTATTTTAAAACTCGATAATTAATATTGTTGTACTTAGAGTAAATTTAGGTTATGACTTGAATAGATTATGGATAATGTACATTTATATCCTTTTACACAAAATTTGAATCGATATTAAAATGAAATGACGAGTTATAAATGACGAAATATAATAAGTTTTAAATTTAAGCCGGATTTTTTCTTTAAATATACTACTTGCTGATATCGACCAATTCCAGAGAACAATTTCAGCAACTGTATCTCGTGAGAAATGTGCCGAAATAATTAACTTTTCTTTTCAAATTTTGAACAGGAATAATATTCCTTTTCAATTTTTCACCGGGGAATTCCAGGTTAACCTTCTCGTGTTAAATGTTTGCCGCAGGTATATTCTGCATCGTTCTGTTTAAAAAACATCTCGTCCGAATAGTTGCAGTTATTTCAACCAGTTATCCGTACGGTTTAACTCCGTTGCTATGCTAGTTATTTAACAAATAATTGTTTTCTCTAAAAATTAAAGGTGTAAATGTAATAGTGTAATAGTGTGTGTGTTAAAATTGGGTAAAGGAATTTCGTTATTATACATCCATGTAAAGAAAGTGGGTTTGGATTAATAATACAATTATCTGTCGATATATTGGTAAAGTAAATGTATCATAGATTAATGTCTATGGAATATATATATATACAAACCAAAATTAAATATATTAGAACATCAAAACTAACTAAATACAGTCGAACTATTTTTGGAGAGACGAATAAGACAATGATATATATATAAATCCAGATATAAAAAAATAAGTATTGATGGCAATACACGATAACATGTCTGTTTATTTAGTTATTTTTTATTTGTCTCGTAACTAGTATGAATTTATTCATATACTGATTTTATTCTGTCGGATTTAATAAAAACAATTTCAACTCACTCTGGGTGTAAGCTTTAGTATAAGCTTATTTCATTTGCCTAAATTTTAGATAATGTAATCATGTAATCCGGTTGGCAAACATTGTCACACATATATACAATAGTTTGTATTATTTATTGCTCAGCATTATCTTATATTTGTTTACACTTTAATATTTAACCTTGCGATGTATACCTTTTGAACTTTTGACATTCATAAATATAGAAATATAGGAGACAGTGTCGGGAATGTAATCCTTCTACTTATGCTCCAATCATTTGATGTTATATTAGTGTAGAACAGACTCTACTGTCATTTTCTGCAAAGTTCAGTCAGGAAACATATTATGAATTGTGAAAATGATTACAAAAAATGCAAGTATGTTCGCCCCCAATGATGTAAAATGTGTACAGGACTTATATTAACTTGAAATTACATTTTCGCAAATTAATTTTTTCCCTTATTGTGATAGGAAGGTTTGGTGATATAGAATGATAAGTTTGCTTTAATTGATAATTTCCTTTTGTTGTGGAAGTTTTATAATGATATATTTCGGTTACGTCTAAAAAAGGAAAGCAAGATACTTTAATATGGTTAAAGACAATTATATATTATTTCGAGATTCTTTCTAACTTATACTTTGTAAAGCTAATATTCTAGGAAACTATTACTTTTTATTCAATTGTATTCTTGGTTTTTGTAATGTATAATTTTTTTATAAATACACATTCTTTTTAAATTAATTAATTGGAATGGCAGAATAGGATTATTCGGTGCAAATTCTTTCATTAAAAATAGTTGCATTATGGTATTTCGGGATATAATTTTATGAAAAATATATAAACACTATTTCAATAATGAAATATTGAAATCTAAAACATCTATTACAATCGACATATATTAATATTTTTACATTATAATTGATTTGGTCTACAATTACCTATAACAGTCATTAAAGGTGGATGAATTCTTCTACACTAAAATGTATTCGAAAAGCTGCATTAAAAAATCATTTAAAAGCTTAAAAATAGATGAGCCGGAATAATAGTCCGACATATAATTATCACCTTACCACTATAAAAATATTTCTGTAAATATATTAATAATAATATACATATATATATATATACCTCGGTGAATGCAAAGTAAAAACATGTATGGTGTTGTGTTCTACAATGACATTTAGGGATATCATTTCGTGTATTTACATACCCAATATTTGAATTTCCGACGTCAAATTTTCGATGTTAAATACGTAAATTCAATTTTATTGTTTTCTCTCAAATAAAATGACATTTTATAATTGTTAAATATATGTGTCCAATTATAGTTGATAAAGATATTTTCTGTAAATTACGTTTGAAATGATTTCAACTACTACCAAAAAATAGCAATAACAATATTCAACTCTATTTTATTCTATATTATCATAATAAAAATAAATAAATAACTTTCTTTATACTATACTTTATACATTAATTGTCTCAAAGATTATTTACGTTGTAGAGTAGACGTAATCACCACAAATATAGTCAACTTCTAAAATTAATTATAAATAAAATACATTTATGAAAGTATTGGTTTAATTGATATATGTAGTGTGCATAATTAAATGATACCTTTACTTAAGTTATATTAAGTGAACGTGCAAAACCATCGTAACTTACATATTTAAACACATGTAAAACAATATAATTAAAATTTAGGGGACATAAAGTCTCAAATAAACAGACAATTAAAAAAGCAGACGAACATGTAGATGAACACGTAGATGAACACGTAGATGAACACGTAAATGAACAAGTAGATGAACACGTAGATGAACACGTAGATGAACATGTAGATGAACACGTAAATGAACAAGTAGATGAACACGTAGATGAACACGTAGATG
Organism: Coelogynopora nodosa; assembly: GCA_034780555.1. Lineage (NCBI taxonomy): Eukaryota > Metazoa > Platyhelminthes > Proseriata > Coelogynoporidae > Coelogynopora > Coelogynopora nodosa. The sequence goes on from JAUZND010002724.1 coordinate 7,777, forward strand.
AACACGTAGATGAACACGTAGATGAACACGTAGACGAACACGTAGATGAACACGTAGATGAACACGTAGATGAACACGTAAATGAACACGTAGATGAACACGTAGATGAACACGTAAATGAACAAGTAGATGAAAAAACTAAATAAACATGTATGTATGCATTTTCCCCATAATTTTTTAATAAAAATTGGTTAGATGTTACTACATTTAAATGTAATTATTGCAGATATATTGAATATAATATGTAGAAATATAAATACAGATATAGATATAAATAAGGTAATAAATAATTTTAAAATAATTATTCTAATAGTCTATTTTAAACAGAATGACTATTGACAAACATTACACCATTAACTGCATTTTTCCATTCTGTACAATTGTATTAGATAAAAGATAATAATATTGTTATATTGCTAAAAAATTAAATTAACCCATTTTCAATTATTAAAAAATCAAATTGAATTAGAAAAGACTGTTCTAATCTTATCTTGAAATACGTGACCAGTGATAATATTTTAAATGAAATAAAAAGGAAATGAAGTCGTCGAAGTCATGAATAAAAACGATATTTTAGTAACAATATTTTGAAAAATATCAATGAAATGTTGACTCATTAAAATATGGCGAATATATGATTCTTTGACATTAGTGTTATTTCCTTGATAGGTTTCGCTACTATTATTGACGTTAATAAAATAAACACATTTTTTAATATTAATTATTAAAAAATTTTACATCTCAAATTTGGTAAATAGCTTTTTGATATGCGGTATTTCGCACCACAAATAGTGTTTTTAACAAATATCCATCTACTTAGCTTGTTTGTTCTACATGAAGCAATTTTTTAAGGTTTTATGCCCTTGTGTTAATATTGGACTTTATTGTTCAATTATTTTTATTTAAATTGGTACGTTATATCATTATCAAATGCAGTTGAATTTTTAGCAATAGCCATTATGAAAAGTAGGATATGACATCATGAATGAATATTGAATGTATTTTAATTACACATTTAATAATTCTAAATAATTGGCAAAAAAAGCAACTGATATTTCTCGAACAAATATAACATGAATTCTTGGATTCTACGGGAAAAAATGGTTAGTACACATGGAGCTGTCAGTGAACTTCCCACCAATGTCCACATAAGTATTCCATTAAACTTGTCTTTCTCAAATTTTTCATGTAAAAAATGGAACGGGTCATACATCACAATATTGGAAAGTTTATAACATATTATGCAAGCACTTGGATAAATTTCCGAAACTTGTATTAATTCTAATTTATTACAATAACAATATTTTATTACAATAATAACATATTTTATTTTGAAAAAATGTTGTTTCCTTATTCTACTCAGGTACACTTAATTTTATTTGTTCCTTCGGTCTCTATATACTCTGACATTTAAAATACATTTAAATTATTTGATGAATTTCACAATTTATTCACTTAGTGAATTAAATACAAATTGGAACAGTGCTGAAAATATGTTTGAACATCATTCTTCATAATATGAAGCTTCTATACGATTAAGGCGTGGCATTTTTTCAAAGTATTATTATATTTATTCCCAATTGTTTGCAGCTATATATATATATATATATGTTTGTGTTTGTATTAAGTTATTTCAGTAATAGAGTTTGAAAACAGATTGTACATTAAGCCAAATGTTTTTAAATGGTGTAGTTTATTCCGATATACAATTTAAATGTTACATAATTTATATAAAAAAATAAAGCATTTTGTAAGAAACTCAACTCTTTAACGTATAATTTCTTGATAAAAGTGTTTCTTGGTAAGTGTTTATGTTAAACACATATAATTATATTTAAATGATTAAAACATTTACATTATGTATAACATGTTAATAAGACAATCAAATATGACAAATATGACAGCTTACTGTATATATTACTTTCCATTGCAGATATGTCTTTCTTTATAAAATACGGTTGGAATATTTTGTTATATTTTTGTAACAAATACACAACATATTTAGGTTTCCTCGTTGTTTAATTTATGCAAATGAATTCATTTAAATTAACAATTATTCTTTAGACATAAATTATCTTTATAATAGCTATTTAAACACCGCAAGCAAATATCTTTAAGTTATTTCATTAAAAAAATAGTCAAACAATAAAATAGATTTTTCACGTCATTGTTACATGTTGGAAATCGATTTTATGCCATATTGTTATAAATCCCAACCGTAAAATGGGCTAATTTTTTTATTTTATGTGGTAACATATGATTAATTATATTTTATATATATAATAGATTACATATTATATGCTATAAGTTGTGGGAAACAATTTTAATTTCAATACAAAAAATATCGATGATTGCAGAATACGTAACACAAAATATCTAGTTTTAAAAAAGCAATTATTTAGTTTATATTATTAGTATTTATTTTTGTGAATAAGGGACGTCAAGTAAAATTTATTTTGCGATAGCTCCAAAATAAATAAAACATCCCAATCCAGTCGTTCTACCGGTCAATTGCTATCGCTACGTAGAGTTGGAGATAATCGAATACCACTCACTATTTTGAAATTCTTCCCTGTTAGCATATATACTGATACTGCAATTGTTATAACGTATATAACCATTGATGTGTTAATGGTTGACATGCTCATTCAATTCTTTAACACTTCATCAGCAACTGAAGAAAACGTCTACTATCTATTAAAAGACGACACAATTTTTAAAGTTTAATTAATTTATTTATTGTGACAGCTGACATATTCAAGAACATGCTCTATATATAGCCGCGAAAAATATGAATAACAAGAAATGTTGACAAATTAGTTTGACGTTTTACTCTCTCTGGCCCTTGCTTTCTAACAGTCTGAGGTTCAATGAACCCTGAATTGATTGTTGTTACTTTTTGTATATAACAATGTGCTTAAAGTATTTGTTTTTGTCATACAGAAGTGAGCCTCAAAGTTAATAATGCAAAAATCCACAAATGAAATAAATATTAGACCTATAGGGGATAATTATAATTCAGGATAATGATAGGCCTATATAAAAAAGAGTTTTGAATTTAGAAATGTTTTCAACTTTTAAAATATAATTTTAGTAGCCCCTATATGTCAACTATGATATCTATATTATAAAAACGTAGTTCTTATTGAAATATAATAGGTTTTGTAGTTATTTAAGCTGAGTATTATTTAGCAGCGACAACATAATTGTTTACAAATATAACAAATTACGTTTACAATATTCTAGAGAACGATTTATTCAATCCAATTACTAAGTAAAATGTCCAAAAAAGACAATGCAATTTGACCAAGCTGCGAGAATGTGCAATTATTTCATCGTCCACATAATTCCCTGATTTGGTTCTTTTCTCAGGTCATTGTCAATCGATTAAAATATTTTACACTGTAACTTCTCAAGCGTAATCTCACTAATATAATTAATGCCGTCAATTGACATAAATTCAGACAATTTGATTAATCTGCAGCGTGTGATTTCATATTTTCCCCTGCGTATAAAAGGATTTTTAAGGAAAAAGTAATTTACACTATTTGCTATAAAATTAAATCGTTTGTGTCTAGAAAAAATTATTCGTTTTTATGAGAGTGTATGACTTATTTTTATTAGCTAAATAATTAGTTATATAACTAATTGTTTAACTCATGCAAGGAAATCCTGGATAACTTTTAATCTATGATTTGGTAATATGTAGTTGTACTCTTTATAGACATACTGCGCTAATATGTAACTGTACATGCTGTTTCCATAGTTTACTGTTTTATCAGAATACAGATGAATCTTTCTAGAAAATTAACTATTAAAATAAAATATTAAATACATAACTATATTAAATTAAAACATTCCATATTAGAAGGAAGGTTAATAGATTTAAACTTATTGTAAACAAAACTGTCAATAACATTTAATCGTCGTTCTATTAATAGTATAACTTTATATAAAAAGTAATGCTTTTCATTGCAATTTTATTATGGAAACCAATCCTCATCCAACATGTTATTCTAGTTGAAAGCTGTTGTGGCACTATTAATTCTTATTTAAAGAGTCCTTGTTTCTTTGACAATGAAATCAATCAGTTCTACTTTGATAACTATAAACCGTCAATATTGCAATTATAAGTTTGTTATCTGTTTCGAAATAGAGGTCATGACATCATGACAATTTAAATTAATGGTTAATTTGGTTTCCGTATATGAGTCACATCAACTATTAGATATTCAACCATAGAATTGATTGGAACCATCAGGCAAAATCAGCCCACCTGATAGAAAGAAAAGAGATAAATCAGCTATAATAAAATATAAATCAAAAGAAAGGGTAACTATATAACAAAGAAAACCGGCAAAAAAGATCCACAAAAGGCAAAGGATAGGAAATAATAAAACTGGAAATATCAAGAGTATAACTTCCTAGAAAAAATTCAAGAAAACCAGCCAAAAGGAGGCTTATACCAAAAGTGAAAGAAAATGGAGGAATTTCACCAAGTTATACTTGTACTTACAATATAACACAGGCCTAGGAAATGAGAGGTTGATAAGTCATGCCTGTAGTGGTTATATGTTAATTATAGCCAATATCCAGGACACAAGACCAAAACCGACCCGAAAGTAGAAGCTGACTTAAAAAGACACAGTAGAAAATTAAAAAGGTGCGGGACTTGGGACCCTCAGCGGTGTGTTTAACCGGTTTGATAGCTCGTTACCGTCACACTTCCCTTATTCAATATCTATTGTACTGATCAAGATGGTAAAAAGGCATATAGGCCTCATGCGAGTTTAGAAAAGTAAATTTTTATTATACGCAAATGGGTTCCTGTACATGCCGTCGGTCCAGCTGGAGATAGACCTACAATCGCAAGAAAGACCATTGCTTCTGAAAAGTACCACATCATCGTC
>JAUZND010002725.1:0-12684 GCA_034780555.1 Coelogynopora nodosa
GGGTATTTTACTAACAAACATCCAATAATCCGATTAAGCTGAAATTTGGTATACAGATACTACCTTCTAATAACTTGTCGAGCTATTTTTATTTTAAAAAATAATTAGATTATAATCGATTAGTATCATTTTTATGACCTGATTACGTCATACACTCTAGTTATGAAAACTATAGGAAAATAACTATATATACTATTGTATATATTGACCCATATATGCTATAACTTTTGATTAATGTAACTATGTCTATATAACTTGATTATTTTTGCATCTGATTCAAGATTACAAAATCTATATTTGTTGGATATATTTTTATAATTATACTACTTATATAAATAATGTATAAGCATTATAAATGCTATTTAAATATTATTTTAATTTGCTGGATATTTTAATAAATAATTTCATTATTCAAGTTATATGTTTATAATTTACGATAAACTTATTTTTTCTATCAATGTTGCATGTTTTAGCTCCTAATATCATCAGCAAGTATAAAAACCCAGGGGGGTATAAAATTGTTCAACAATAACACCATTTTTATGGTGTATATAAATATTTGAAATTATATTTGTTATATTTTTTAGTTATATAAAAGTATTTTAGCCACTGAGTAAAACAATCAAGGTCTTACATTATATAATTCAATCCAAAACTTAATTTATTTTTAAAAAATTGCCATTTAAAAAATCCCCTCTACGTACAAAGGGTTAAATATGTTGATATTTATTAAAAAAATACTATACAGATGTTATGATTGTGACCCTATTCTATTAGTTTCTTGTGAAAAATATTTAATAATAATAATGAGCATTGATCTCTATTTTAATTTTATAATTTGATGAATATTGATTTATTTACAACATTTGTTTAAAACTATAAAAACTAAATAATATGACGGTAAAGAATACTTACTCTACTATATTAACAGAAATATATTAACATTCGATCAACCATTTTGAAAACCGATCAATTTTTACCAGTTTTCACAACAAAAACCATCTATAAATATGTATTATCAAAGTTTCACAGTGCAGCGTTCTTTTATAGAATACATACGGACAGACATCTATCTCAATACAACATTTTTAAAATTTCTAAATACTATATTATGTTTATTATTTGTAATCGTAGAACATTTTTATTACAAAGTTTTAAAATAATAATGCTCTAATTTTTTCTATAAATTATTAAAATTTAAATTTAAATTAGTGTGCAGAATGCTGTTATTTCATTCTATATTATATTACGTAATCTTAATGTTTATCTTTTAAAGCTTAATCAGCTACTTCCAAAAGGTTATTTAATAAAAAGGTTAATTTATACCAAAATCTCACGATTATCATAATTTTATTGTTTGCTACTGTTATACAATATATCTAAACGGTATAACTGTGAAATAAAAAAACATTCTCGTGGTAAAATTAAAATGTATTAAATACTAGTCAAAATAGTACTAGAAATGATAAATTGTATCGCATTAAGTTTAATAAAATTAAACGTAATAGGAGTTGTCTTTGGTTAACGAGCGATTTATTTTCTTTTTCGAGTTAGGATTCTTACGAATTCCTACGAATTCTTAAAATTGCTAAATTTTACAACTTCTGGAAATTAGTAAATTCTAAATAATTAAAACTTCTATTAGGTCTCATATTCAAGGTTGTCTCATTTAATTTTTATTAATTTAATATTTTATTATTATGTTTAAATACATACGTGTAAAGCAGCACTAATATCTATAAAATATCATTTACACAATTTTTGATGTTTGTAAAAATGCATACTACGCTTGATCGATGATGTTTAAAAAAGTTAATTTACAGTTGAAAGTACCTTTATGTTAATTATGTTATTTTTTATTGCTCCGCAGATATCAGAAAATTATTTTACCTATATTATTTATAAAATACGTATAATATATATTTTTTAAATTCTATAACATTTTATAACATTACATTATAGTATTCCATGTATTTCATATAAATAATATATGTCATATTATATTGTATAATGATTATTGTTCATTCGAGAACAGGACACGAGAAGTGGTTTGATCTTAAATCAACTGGCTATTTTGCCGATCAAGTAAATTGCATTGTTCAACATTACGACAACTATACAAGTCCGACAAATAAAACACTTCACGTATGTGTGCTTCTATTTTTACTCAAACTATTATTGTACAGCTTAATTTATTCTTCTTTGTATAAATTTTCGTATTTCTTCTCTACAAAAACCCTAAAACAGATGAGATAAACGGAAATTGTGAAACATTACAGATAATACACAGATTTAATTCCGGACGCATAGTATAGTCTACTTCGGCTAATTGGAACGGTAAATGTAGGTATATACTTGTTCTGATTAGCCGAAGTTGAAATTATGATTGAAATATAATTTCAACATTGGCCAAGGCCGTCAATCTGAGGATAAGCTGGACAATTGTCAACGATTAGTGCCACTCGACGTTCTGTTTTTTTCCCGATAATAACAGGAAATAATGGATGCCCTTGTAGGATTAATACATAGGAAAATTGCATTGTATATGTATAGGAGGGATCCTTCGACGAATTCTGTTCACAATACACATTAACCGATATTTCGATTACCCGGTAGTTCCGAATAATCAGATTCTGATTAGCTGGAGTTGTATAAGATTTTCCGTTGAAAATTGTTTATGATAATATTTATCTGTATCCACTATCGGTAATACATACATGAAGTCGCATATCTACAACTTCCTCACTCGTATCACTCAAATTGATAATCGAATTGCTGGCATCATCGGCTGCCCCCCACCCCCCCCTCTTCCCCCTCCCCCTCAAATCCCAACAAATGGCCGCGTTATCCTCATGTATATCTTTATTGAAAACATATCTAACACCAATATCATCCCCTTCGTCATATTTGCATTGCTCCCAAAAGAACACGCTTCCATGGCAACTTACATAGCAGAGCACGTTCGCCCTCCCATCACTAAATTCACTGTATTCATTTAACTTTTTTTGATCCATACGGTTTTTTTGTGTTTTATTTATTTTTAATTGTAAAAGCTGAACATTTTTTTGTTTGTGTATTAATAAAAGATTGTATCAATATTATTATCTATATATCAGAAGAATTATTGTTAAAATTAGTTTATTTGAACCCTTTTACAATTAATTTTAATATAATATATAATATATTCTATATCCCCATCGGATAATGTTTTATTAAATACAAATATATTTTTGTTAATTACATTAAACAAATTCATTTTACAATTCAAAATTCACTTTATAAATTCAAATTTACATTATTAACGAAAACTTTTGTTAGTGAGTCAGGTGGTTTTAACTGTAAATAACATTTTTGGTATATTATATTTAACTATGAGTTCCCATTTAGCACAATAGTAAAATAATTAGTTGTGTAATTTAAAAACCAACCAACTGCAACAATGATGTATAATTTATCTAGATTTTCGGTGATCAACTCTATTTTTAAATATATTTATTAATAATTTAATTACATTTATTTATTATTTTTAATTATAATATTTTAAGGACGCAGGTATAAAAATAATTCGATTGTCAATAAATTAATTTTAAAAGATTATTACACTGAATTTTGCTATTAATTGTAGGTTGTTGCATTTATTAAATATTGTTTCTCTGATTCTTAGATTAACCTTTTGAAATAATAATATATACTATTATTTCGATTTAGATATTCTGTGATGATGAAATATGGAGTTGTTGATGTCATTAAAGCGTTCTCGTATTCGGTGATGTAATTTTCTGATAGTACTGCCAATATATATATATCATTGCAACAGGTACATTGCATTTGATATAAGCAATTATATATATTACAGTGATTTTTTATCAAGGAACAATGAGGCAATGTGCAGTTCATGTCAGAAATTTCTTTCCGTTTTAGAGCAATTCAAAGAGTCTAAAATCTTCGGTACAATCTGATTGGTAAAACCACCGATTTGAAAAAAAAAATTGCCAGCTCTATCATCAATAAATCGAAAATTGAGATAATGGTATTTCTTTGTGCCTGATGTTGCTGATATTATATTCTTCATTAGATGTTTGTTCAGTGACCATGGCTCAGTGGTTAAAGGTTCTATTCACGATCCAGAGGTCGTGTGTTCGAATCTCAATCAAAGTATATATATTTTGTAAGAGTTATTGGTGAAATGGGCGCGCTTCATGAACTACACGCTGCTCCAGAATCAGTGCCTTTCATCTGTCTCTTAATTAAACAGATAGTGAAGTTAAATTTAATTTAATTTTCTTATTTGGTTCATAGTATTTAGTGAATATACATTGAAGGCGATAGCAGATTTGAATCCGTTAATATGATGTTCTGCATTTGCTTTTGAGGAACATCTGAATAAAATTTTGTTCATTTCACTAAGTGCAATATTTTATTTTTAGGTAATTTTAAATTTATATAAATTATACACTATTGTTGCAGTTTACTGGCTTTTGAATTAAATATCTTATAAATAATTAAATAATAGAAATAAAGAAAGGTAACATGCTTATGTCAAACAATTGCTAACACATATTTCTATATTTCCTTTTATATTATCAATATTATTTTTACGATTTATTAAATGATTCATTATGAATGTATAATGTATCAATGAATTTGCGTAACATTGATATTTTTGTGGCTATTTTAGTTATTCGGTTTTTACAATATCGACATAAATGATATTTTAAAGTGTAAAAGACCGTCTTAAAAGGCAGATCAATAACAGATAAAAAATCGAATTTTATTGGCCGTTTGGGATACAAACAACATTTTCGGGAAAATTAAGGTTTATACATTTATTTTTAATATTTTTTCAATATTCGCTTTTATGACGTCATCATAAAAAAATGATAATTAAAAATGATTTTCAAAAATTATGCCACCGAATTTTTTATTTGGAGACCGAAATAGATCGTGTACCGAAATATCTAAAATAAGATAAAAAATTTTGTTCAATTTTATAATTTTACTTTTAATAAGAAGTTCATATTATATGTTTTGAAATATTTAGCTCAACGGAACTACAACATTGAGAAACAACGTTGCCGACATAGGAGGGTTTATTCTAGCCATAAAGGTATGTCATTGATTACATGAACAAAATAATTTAAATCTAGTAATAAAAAGTTGAAATGAATATGAATTGTATTTCTATAAAGTAAAAAATACTACTAAGAATATAAGCTTTTGATATACTTTTGAAATATATTATTTGATGCAAAAGAAAAACCACAATAAAATTTTAAGTTTATTACAATTAATACAAAATATTCAAGCTTTTACCTTTCATCAAGAAGGCATAATCATGGTGTGAAAATTAGATTTAAAATTACATGGGAAAATTGTAATTTTCATAACATGATTATGCCTTCTTTTGAAAGATGAAAGCTTGGATATTTTGTATTAATTGCAATAAACTTAAAATTTTATTGTGGTTTTTCTTTTGCATTCCTCACAGTGACCATTAGTTGTCTTTATTTATCATATTATTTGATGTTTTTGAAAAAAATTAAATAACAAAAATTTAAAAAAAACAGTGATGGCGATAATTTCTGTCAATTAATTAAAAATAGAATTCCTTGTGTTTATTTTACTAATTATTATTGTGATTGCCTATACTTTTCTTACATAATTTTAAAACACGCAAAGGATTAAAGTATATAATGTATGTATATAGTATTTTATTGCATTCAACGCAAGCCTATATATCATTCCTGAAGACATGCATACATTACATTACGTTCCAGGCCTATCAGATTTGGAAAGCTGAAACTGGCACTGAAGAGGTTAACTTACCTGGTCTGGATGACTACACACACGAGCAACTTCTGATGCTGAGTTTTGCCCAAGTATATATATTGTGTACAAATTATGACAAACATTATTCACATTAATTTTACATTTTTGACATGATTAATAACTCCGTTTTTGGAAGTTTACTTGTAATTGATGATATTGTTCATAAGACTGTTCAATATAATGTATGTTGGTCGAATAATTTACTTTATTATAAAAATTTATTACCAGCTTATATATTATCACAAAAAATTTAGTATCCGCTTATTTTGTGTTCAAACTTATTTAACTGATTATTTTTATGATTAATAAATATGTATTTTATATTTTCAAACAAAATGATATTAAATTACCCACATTAGTATAACATAGTTTATAATTTTTCAACAAACTATATTAATGAGTGCAGATCAATTGATTAAGTGTAAATCTCATGACAGAGTTTAGATTATAAAAAATGTTTGAAATTATAATTTACTGAAAATTAATCACAGAACAGATTTCTAATATTAAATAACATTATTATACTTATTTAAGAGCCATTTGTGTGAGTTGAACGGGCATTTTCCCTTCCCACTTCAATCCCTACATCCTCCCATGTCTTCCTTCTACACCTCTTTTTTCTTTTTCCCCACCTCCCCGCTCCCCTCTTTTTTCCACCCCTCTTACTTCTTTTTTTGTCCTTCCCCATAAATGTGCACAGGAGACTCTAAGGTAGCCTTTGGTCAACATATTCAGATGTAATCGACTTTAATTACACTACAACAGAAAACAATGTACACTATATGAAACTTATTATTTTTTAACGTTCACTGTTTGTCTGATTATAGATATGGTGCTCTGTCGAAAAAGACGAATATTGGAAACCGGAAGTTTTCAAAAAAAATCACTCACCTAAAATGTTCAGGTAAATTCTTGTCCATGATAGTATGGATGTTTTCAAACATATAATATATTTATAAATATATCTATTTTAATATATGTATATATTATTCTTTATAATATAGTTTAATATACTTCAGTTAGAATTCATTGAAAAATGTTCTCGATAGGTACGAACTGAATAGAATCGCGTGGACTCGAACCCCATGAATCACATTCACTCCAAATAAGAATTGTGCATGGTTCAGACTTGTACATTGTAGATTATGAAGATTGTGAATATAAGTAATATTTTTATTTCATATTATATTATTTTATAATACTATTTTGCCCCAAAGCATATTCTGCTAAACGTCTGCATTAACAAGGCGTTATCACTTATATGTAAGAGCTAAAGTCTGTAAACTATAGAGTTGACAATTTAAAAATTATGACACAATTCCTATATATTTGTAGATATCCAAACGATCAATTAAATAATCTTGAACTTTTCTTTACTAATAGGCAAGTAATAAAGGATTATAATAGATTGTTTGGAGTTTTTTTTATATGATTTGGTAATAAACTCAAACCACACTTTTATGTATTCAATATATCCCTTTAGGTAGTTACATCGCTTCCTCACTTTTCTACCTAAATAGAACTCTAAAGAGAACACCATTGTAGAACTCTAAATATTTATACTAGCCCTTTTATAACATAAACTTTTTTTACTTAAATACATATATCTAATTTGTAATTATATTAATTTAAAAAATTATGTTACGCTACTTAAATTAATTTAATATTCATTATATGGGTCAGCGTATCTTCCCATATGTAAACTTATCAATCATTATAACAATTATAAATGTGTATACGATTTAATCTAAAGTGTATATTTATCATTTATTATAATGACAGCAAATCTCTAATAAATCTTAAATATAGCCTGAAATTGCTATTTTCCACAAATTGCCTGAACTATCCTATTTCACAGATTCCCATTTCAACAATATTGTTCCCATTTCACAGATTCCCACAGTCCCCAGACCCTTTGCCACCGTTCCAAGCAGTTCTTGGTTCGCTGTTGGCCATGACCGATGTTGTCGTGATGCGTCCATACTGTAAAGTCGTCGTCGTCGAGTACATGACATCCCCATATATGCACTTCATGGAAGTCAGCGGTCGATCAATCCATGCTAGCTTCGATGCAGCATGTCTTCTTTGCACCTCCACTTTGGATTGGTCCGGTGGATGCGTTGGGAGTTCTGTGGCTGCTCCTCTAGCAATGTCGCTGAGCATTGACATCTTTGCGCTGCAAGATGTGCATCGCCAATGGCTGTCATCAAGGAAAGTATGGTTTAGGAGATAAAAATGGCAACGTCTTTCAGAATTCGGTGAACTGAATGACATCACAATTGGAAATACAATCTTTCGACACAATCCAAGACGTCTATCCACTTGGCCTGGAGCAGCCCAGATGTACTAGTGAAACAGAGCAATCAAATTGATTTCATCATGATAAAAAGAAGGTTGAAGTAATCTATTATTAACCCCTTTAAAACAAAACTAGGTGCAGACTGTGGCAGTGACAATTAATTCTTGTTGTGTCAATTTAGACTTCGACTCAAGGCGAACAAGAATTCAAATACAGCTGTAGTTCGATATGACATGACCCACATTGTCAACCTGATGCAAAAACTCTATCAAGATCAGGAGAGAACAATAAGAACAAGTTGAGAGTTTTCAGAGTGGTTTAAGATCGAGAGAGGTGTCAGACAAAGTTGCATCTTATCACCAAAGCTCTATGACATATATATGTAGAAAACGAGAGACGTCTTCCAGAATTATAACCTTGGGTTGGAAGTATAGGAGGATCGAAAAATAAATTCGCTTCACTGATGATAAAACCATCATTGTCACAACGAAGGAGGATCTGATCGATTTGATAACTCGTACCCCAAAAGAATTGATAATTAACTCTTTGAAGATCAAAATCATGGTGATATATGTAGACTCTAGTAGGGAAGATAGGTCAGTATTTGAACTTCAAGGCCAAAGGTTAGAAGAGGTGAAAGAATTCGTGCACCTAGGCTCATTTATCACCACCAAGTGACATAAATGAAAGAAGCTAACCAGCATAGATTCGATGCTTTCGAAATGTGGAGGGGATAAAAATGAGTTTCTTTAGAAACATATATTTATACGTCGAGGAGATTTCGAGAAAAAAATAATCCAAACGGCAGTCGAAGGAAAAAGAAGAACAGGACGTCCTGCAGTGTCATTGATAGACGACATTATGAAATGAACGTGGGAAAGACTGACGGCAGCAACAAAAACATCTTAGGACCGAAAACAGTTGCGTGAGAGCCGTGAGGGCCACCGTCACTCGGAATGAATGATGATGATCTATAATATATTTGTAAATGTTGTATCGGAACATTTTCTAATAAAATAATAATTTTACTTTATATTTTATCAAATTTTATTATATTTATTTGTCTAAGTTATAACAGTTATAATTTCAGGATATAATGTTAGATCTAGTTAAAAATGCACTCGTGTTTAATTTGCTATTTTCAGAGTTTTGGGGTCTTTGAAGAATTCAAACGAATTTGCCAAAACATTTTCTTGTCCAGTTGGATCAAATATGAATCCAAAGAGAAAATGCTCTTTGTGGTAACATGTTTGTCATTTTCTCTTGTTCATATTTTCAATGAGAATGGAGCAATTTGAACGACATCTATTAAATCCTTGAGAGTTTTATCTTAAAAAATATAGAAAAATACATATATATAGATTTAATAATTTTGATTTATTATGATTATTATATTTCAAAATAATAGTATGTTATTTTAATATAGTAACAATATTAACTTCGTCATAAAGCTAACACATAGGTTTGTAGTGCTTATGCTAAGCAAAATATTGTTTAAAAAAAGGTTTTCAGTAGATAAATTTATTGAATATTCAAACATATAGCAAAGTGATGCTCTATTGTATCTTACGGTTATAAATAATATGTCATTCTCATAATTAAAATCATTTTCAGCATTAGAGCAATTAACCAGTTTTTTTCGCATTTTAACATAATTATATAACTTTATCATATACTTTATATTTATTCAAATTAAATCGTGGTAAATATATAAAAAATCTTTTATTTTTTCGTAAATAGCTTAAATGCTATCTAAATATATGATAATAAGTTCCATTTATTTTCTATATGAAATGGACAATTATCAACTAATTATATAAATTACATATTGCATAGATAGTTTAACATGGAGTTTCGTATACTCGTGATTGAATACAGATTATAAAGAAAATATCCGCAATTATTTTTGTTTCTAAAGTACAATTTGTTGAATAATATATTTCAAATCTCTTTATATCTCTTTACGTAGAATTGTGCAAAATTGTGTAAAATATCTTTATGTAAAATTGAAATGCATACCAACATTACATGTACAAAATTTAATTGTTCATCACAGAGAGATAAGTTAAACGTCAAGAAGTACATACATATATGCATCATGAGTGAAATAACAATAAATTAATTATGTGAACTTCAATTATCCCTACGCAGTTGTAATGTATACTCTACAACAAAGTTATACGCATCTAGCTCAGAAGTGCACATAACATTGGCTACACCTAGCAAAACTTATATTATGAATAATAGATGTATACATTAACATTGTAATTATATAAACTTAACGGCACATTGATTTTCTCACACTGACAGAAAGATTAACATCGACCGTTTATATGAATTATATAAAAATTAACTGTTTTATGCTCCATTTTTCCATCCTTTAAATGTCTTATTTAGTTTATGTTATATTTGTTGTTGCCTTTGCTCGTCATGAATATTAATATTTATTATTACACACAGCAAAAGATAAATTTGCTATTTTTCGTATGTATGTACCACGTCTACGCTTGTAATGAAATATATGCTTCATTCCTTCATTGTATTTAAATCTTCAAAAAAATTATTAATTTTGAAATTATATTTTTTAATATTTGGGTTTTTTATTACATCAAATAAATACATATTAATACTCATAAATATGAAATTTATATTATCCTTCAAAAACAACAAGATAGTTTTGTTAACACCCTAGGGTTTTTTTTTTCCTTAATTATCATGTTTTGACTAAAGGACACAAATGCAAGTAATAAACAAAATACAATATTAAATAACTAATTACTCATTTGAAATTATCAATGAAAAGGTAAGGATTTTTATAAGTCATTATTCTGAATGATTTATAATAATAATAATATAATAATGAATAATTTATTTATTTATCAGATGAAATCAAATACCATAAAAATTACGTTTCAACTGTAAAATAAAATATAACTGGGACGTATTAAATAGTTTTTTACCCTTTCGGTGCTGCGACGAGCGGAGCTGACTAGAGCGCCGCTAATGTTTAGTTTGTATTTTAACTTTTCGTACTTTGCCATACATAAAACTTCGCAATTGTGACCGCGAATGCGTGGTACTGAGATATCGATTAATTGAAGTGAAGCAAAACAACTGAGGAAAACTAAATAAATCCTCAATTATGGTCTTACATTTTAGGAAAGTAATTTTTTTTTATTTTAAGGATGCAAAAAAACAAAAATTATTATATGATCTATATTATAATATTAAGTAACTTATATTAGCCTACATAGTAAATTTATTTATTAAAAATCGCATTTTAGAGCTTATATTATCAATATTATTATTATAATTAACAATTTTAACTTAATTATGTTCATATTCATTAAATTCAATTACTAAAGAGCTGAAATGTTAAAAAAATTAAAAATCAATATCACATTTTTTACTTGTAATAAATATGAAATTTGTAAAATTTTGAACGACTCTCCAATAAACTCACCAAAAATCAATATTATATGAAACCATATTTGGTATAGATATTATTTTGTAGAGGTTTTGTCAAATATACACAAAAATTAACTTTAAATGAATTTTTGATATGGTACACCTTTTTCGAAGTTATTGTGCTTTACACATTCGATTCGTGCTGTGGGCTCGGCGAGCGTGGAGTACAACAAAACTATCAATAATTAACTATGATTCAAATTATTTACAGAGAAAAAAAATCAAATTTGTATATATCAGATCTTGTAAAAAATACAGTTTTCAAAAGAACGCAAATTATTTTAATGAACCAAATATTGCTAAACAACAAGCGCAATTTTTTACTACAAAATATACATGTAAAAAAAGCTTATTAGTGTTTTACAGATGTTTAAGGTTTGAACATTAATAACTATGTTTATATAAACCTAGAATACATTATTTTTCTTAAACTTAATATCTTAAAATAATTGTTGAATGGTAATATACATATATAAAAAATAATTTCATAAATAAATGACTACTCCAATAAACTAAAATAATGAATTTCACTTGTGCAACAGAACCAACAAGTCATAATTAAGAATTAGTAATAGTCCGATCCCTTACATATTATGTATGTACATTACAATCGATCTTATAAATTTTCTTTCATATAATGCATAATTCTAAATTTGAATCATATCCAAATAGCTTATGATTACCATTTTAAGCTTCAATCACTATAATGTTGAAGAACTCTGTTAATTTATTTCAAATAAATATTATAACGTATGGGGAGTGGAAGTAAACATGTCCTACCTACACCATTGCCCTCTTAAAACTATTCCATATTAAAAATAATTAGACGGTAAATAATATCACTTTTTAATCGTAAGTTTTTTTATCGTAAGTTCTACAGTTCACAAACGGTAGTAGTATGGAACATCTCTTTCTGCATAACCCCCCCCCACCTCCGCCCACGCATTTTTTTTTGATGACTCACCTTCCCCCCTCCCCCACCCGTGACCTTGACCTTGGCCGACTTTTTTTTTTCCTATTGGCCGATTTCAACTAGGTCAAGGTCGTTTCCGACTAAATCGGGGGCGAGGATTCCGAATTTGAGGTTC